>CAUJRU010002238.1:0-87156 GCA_963277665.1 Viscum album
TGAACGAGTCATATCACTTTGAGGGGGCGGTAGTCCGCACTTCCTCAAATGAGATTATCGTATATATATACAACATGAAACAAATAATGGTATGATATAAAATGGAATTAAAGAATCTTATAAATAAAATAAATATCATATTTAATTATAGTTATATCATAATGTCCACCATGAGAGGCGGTAGGAGATAATTTGAACAATCATCATTTCATGAGGCATTTGGTTTCCATCCACAGAAACATTATGTTATTCACCCATTAGATGGAGGTGTGTGTAAGTGTAGTTTGAATACTTATCATAAAAAAAAACCTAGTATATTGAGGATACTGTTTTTGTTACGAAAGAAAAAGAATAAAAAGAGTTTAGGGGTTGTAACAGTAAAATAAAATAAAAGAAGCTAAGAGAAATCGTTACCTTTAATTTGGGTAACTCCCTTTGGTTTGAACCAAAAAGGACTCTTAAAGTTTCTTATGCCTAAGGTAAGGCTTCTAGGAGGAGTATAGGGATGTATGGAGCTTAATTGGGTAGAGGTTGGACGATCCAAAAGTCTTGAGAGGTGTGAATAATTGGTTAGAAGTGGTGTCCTTTTATAAGGGGAAGGAGGGGCTCTTTAGGAAAAACTTAAAGTATTAATTTATAATAAATTCATATTCGGTTTCTAATGGATCCAAAGTGGATTATTAAAAGTATAAGGTTGTTATGGGTTTCAAAAAACTCAAAAAATAGATTTTAGATAGTTTTCGGTCACTATAGTAACCTTATCTTATAGATTTAACTCTTAGTTAAATAGTTTGACATTTACCATGTCTCTTTGTAATTTTATCTTATATAGTTAATAAACTTACTATATACTTCCAAGAGACACCCAACTAGTCCATTAATGATACACCTATCATTATATAAGTTCTTTGGACGAAGATTAGATTTTTAGGAATATAATATCAATTAATAATATAATATTTCTTTTAAAAACTCTTTTATTTTAATTTTGACACTATTGGGTATTTTGTTTTTGATAAATTAGTAACAACATTATTAATTCGAATAAAATTCATATAACCAATAATAATATGTCATATTAACCTATAAAATTATTGGAATTCATAAAAATTCTAAAATTACATTTATTTGGATATTTATAATGTCAATTATTTTAATCATTCATTAATTAGGTAATTACTGAATCACCATTGTGTCATAAATAAATTAACTTATTTAATGTCTAAAAATTATAAATAAAATACCATTATATAGAAAATAATTTTATATTTCTAATTAATATTTATAATCGAATTTATCTTATGTATAACCCTATATTAAAATGTTTGAGTTATTAAACTTTGATTTTAACTCTTTTAACTCTTCCTTTAATTAAATAATAATAACTTTCCTAATCTAATCCAAGTGGACCAAAGAGGTTCATATTTTATTCCAAAGGTTGTTTTTGGTCGAATTATACTTATCCAATAGAATTAGTACATGTGTTATGATAATAATAATATCATTTTTACCCTTAATTACCCTATACTTTTTACCGTGGTAAATAAAAGTAAAAAGTTACTATTCAACAAAAATTATTTTCATCCTACTGAACCAAATTTTACTCCTTGATATTAATCATGTCTCTCATATTTTAGAAATTCCACTCACAGAAGCGGTAAAATTATGTTTTATGTGAATTTGCAAATTCTCCTAGGAGGTTGGTAAAAGACGGTGAAAAGTTCAATAAAATTTTTATATATCTAAAATTATTATAAATTCACTCCAATGAATTACATTGAACTAATATAGGTATTATTTATCTATTTTGACATAAAATAAATTTTAATAAAATAAATAATTATAAAAATTCGGTTTTAAACTATAACTCAGTGTTTTTCACTATTCATCAAAAATTAGAATTTTTCAAAAAATACCAAAAATTTACCCTAATCTAATATTGATATTCCGAATTCAATAATGAAGTCTATTTTACCAAATTAAAATCATATCAGTTGCATTTATTAATTTAAAATTAATTCCCAGTGTCAAAACCAAAAGGCGTATTTTTAAGAAATAATAGCTACCAAAAGTTTAACACTTGTTTATGTCTAATTTCAAATTGAAATTACATACAATGACCATCATTGGATTAAATGGTAAAAATATTATCTATTTATATTTCTAAACCTTTAAAATGTATAATTTAACAATATAAACTATTTTGATTTAAAAAGTTGTTTTCAGTTAAAATATAGTATTTTTCACTATTCACCCAAATATAAAAGTTATCAAAAAAACACAAAAAATTAATTGAAACTAAATTATTATGTCACGATTCTAAAGAAGATGTTTATTTTGTCAAATTGAATATATAAACGTTTCAAATATTGGATTTAAAAAGTTTTCTCCACTAAAAGGCGGTAAAATTTTATTTTTTTTAAAATACTTCTTTTATCTGAAAACATTTATTTGTTCTTACATTATGTATAAGAAACTCATAATATGGGTTCTAAAATTATATGTATTATATAAAGTTAAAATTTTAGTCAATACTATTCATAACCATTTTTTGAACGGCTTGTTTGGTAAGTCATGGTGCACTTGAACTCGGTGTTGCTTGTAGTGCAAGTTATTGAATTACTTTGATGAAATAACGTACTATGAAATCCTGGGGTGTCACATTCTTCCCTCCTTCAATAAATTTCTTCTTCGCAATTTGAAATTATTTTTCAAAAATAAAAGGTTGAAAATATAAAATACCTTTGGGAAAACCCACATCGGAAATTAGGTTAATAAAATTTAGTCTTAATAAGAGGAAAATTGAAATGAAAGGGTCACCACCAAATTATGATCTCGATTAGGAGCACATTGGTGGAAATTAAAGTCATATAATTGGAGGAAAAATGTATATATTTATAGGTAGTGATTGAGGTCATCAATCACAAACAAGTGTATAATTATGGGCCTTAAATTCATCAATCTATGATGATTTAAAATACCATCAGTTCAACAAAACATATGGTATTAGGATAACACATTTTTTGTTTTAAGATCCTTTTACTAAAGTATAAGAATTAATTTCTTCATAGAATAAGTGAAGAAGAAAAATATATACTTTACAAGTATAGTCCCATACTTTAACTAATTTCTACCACAAACTCATCTTTCACTCTAAAAGATAATAGAACATAAAAATAATATTCTATTTATCCTATTCATACAGGGTTCAAAATAGTGAATTTATTTTTCATCTACCAGATTTTTTTTTAAAAAAGACTACATTATTCAATCTAGGACATCACGTGGGCCAGTGGTAGGTGATACACCCTTGTCACCCTTAGGTTGCAGGTTCAAGTCTTGCGGACTTTCCGGACGCGACGAGTTGTCACCCGACCTCCGGGTTGTCCTTTTATGGAAATGCAAAAATAATCTCAAACTAGAATTATCCAAAATAATTTTGTCCAAACTCACAGTCCAAAATTTATGAGGAAGGTAAACAAAATGATGATCTTTTTTTCCGTGTAATAACATGTGAACACCTTCATCATGTATTCTTTTAAAACATTGCAACATCCTGAATTACCATAAAACCTTATTGATTTCATTCATGCTCCCTTATTTCTTATAGAATACTGGATATACTCCTTCTATCCAAAAATGTTGAAAACTCCAACAATGATGGAATATACAAATCATTAATCAGTTTCCAGGAATTCAATAATATCTAATATAATTTATCCAAATCAACCATCTCTTATTCCAAAATCACTACCTCATTATCAGGACCATATTATGGATTACCTTTCCTTCAACCTTGTGTTTTCCAAACAGTGTAGCTTACTATTAAGTAACTTTTCTTAGAACAATGTAATCTCAAAATATCAATAAAATAGTACTGCATTACAATCTTTATTTATCTCCATAATTCATATAACCTGTATATTGTTGATAAAACACTCAAATGAAATAATCCTAAAATAACAACATAAGAAAACAATTCATTCTTATTCATCTGAGGTAGTATCATAACTTGATTACTATCCAATAGAATCATTTGGAGCATACTCTGATGATTTGGACATTGGTTTGTTTAGTGTCCCAACTCTTTACAGACGAAGCATTGTACATTTGAAACCTTTTTCTGACCCTTGCAGTCACGTACTTGATGTCCTTTTTCTCCACACTTATAACAAACTCTCATTCCCTCCAGGCAAGTTCCAAGGTGTTTCTTCCCATAGTTATCATATATGGAAAAATCCTTCTTTACCTTCATCCCTTTATCTTTCCTTCTCTCTACTATCATTTTCTTCTCTGGTTTCCCTTCAAATCCATAGGACTCCGAAAATTCATTACTTATATTATCAACACATGATATTATTTCTTCATATGATGATAATATGTGGGAGACAATTTCCTTTCTAAATTCTGGCTTAAGACCATGAAAGATATGATCCTTCTTACTCTTTGGATCATGTGTATTGCTGGATTTCTCATTCCTTCTACTGGGTTCCATTTCTAAACAATGGCATACACTAGGTTAGTTTATGAATTTCAATGAATAACTCCAAACTTGTAAAATACCTAACGTAAATTGAACAGTTTATGGTTATAATCCATAATCATAAAATTGTTTTCTTTGAGGAATTATATACTTATAAACCCTTCATAATGGTTTGTAAAGAAAATGTGAATTATCATAACATATTCCCTTGGAGTGTCGTAACCAAGAGTGTAGAAAGGCCCATTTTCGTGCACCAGTTTCCATTTGAGTCTAGCTCAATGCGGTGTTTTTGGGTTTTACCCCTAGGTACATCTGTGCCAGAGCCGCCTCTACCTGCTCGTATCCAGACAGGGATGTATTGCTCGGAAAACTCACAAAATATCTACAATACCAAAATTCTTAGAAGTTCTTCTATACTAATCCTCAAAGTCCATCTTAGGTATATGTACTCTAATCAGAGTTTATCTAAATCTAGATTCCAAGGTTATTGCTAAACTTCCTCTAATACCAACTGTAATGCCCCGGCCCCAGTTACCCAGAGTCGGTGCATTATTTTAATACATTGGCAAGATTACAAAGAATCAAGTCCCGAAGAACCGATCAGTTTAACAGTCTTGGAAAATAGATTGCATACATGAACGTTACATTAAAATTTAAAGCATAAAACAAAACATAGATAGTTATTTGAGAACTCCATTGTTCCCTAAGCTTAACCCTTCTTATCAATCATAATACACTTCTTGGAATCCTGAGAAATTAAAACATAAGAAAGGGGTGATCTCAGATGCTCATTAAGGATAACAATGGAGCGGAAACTTTCATAAATAAGCATAAACATTTAAGGCAATGTATAACTAAAACAAAGGACTTTTAAACATGAACTTCAGTAAAATATTTAAAAGATAAAATCAAATAATTCCATTTACTTATTCACATGGATATTCTACTAGTCTAATAATCACATGCAATATCAATAACCACTTTCATAATGATGGAATGAATAATGCCAGACTATCATAACCACGTAGACAAGGCCTCGTGCCAAGACTACAAATAATATTTTTTCAAGGCCTCATTCCAAGACACTAGTTTCCCTAATGAGACCTACCGATGCTTCGAGAAGCAATAACGGGCTCCACCTGTCACTTACTAAGTCCAATGCATTCCTCGTATGAACAGGTTTAAACATAACATAAACATTCGAATTAAAATGAGCATACTAAATGTAAATACTTTATCCATAAACCATGAATGGTATAAAAATAACACATCCACATTCAAACATATCACAAAACCGTCAATACAATACAGAACATTTGTATGATAATAAATCAACTTCAAACAAGTTTAAAATCCATTAAAGGATTTTTACATAGATGAAAATGATTTGTAAAAATCTTTGATAAAAATATCCATTTTTCATGAAAACATTTAAAAGTCACACAATTTAGAAAGGAATACATTTAAATAAATTTTTGAATCAAAGTATCCCATACAAATTTGAAACTTTTGAAAGTAATTAACATTTTAAAATATTCATGTACATTTAAATAAATCCTTAAAACCATTTTGAAAACATGGACATTGATGAGAATGGTTTACAAGAATAAATATTTAAAACAATTAAAATGATGTTTTAGTAAAAATTACCTTAATAATAATACCTTTTAAAACATTTTTTTATGAAATATGGACATGGATAATAAATATGTCCCTGTAGATACTTACATAAAAACAACCTCGGATAATAATGAGATTGTGAAATTAACCCTTACCAATTTGGTAACTTATGAAACATAAACCCCATGAAAGAAGTGTCATACAATGAATATGTAAATACACATAAATTAATGTTTATTACAAAAATAATTCAATTATGGGCAGTACATACACCACACAAAAGTTAATAGTGGCAATATGGCATGAATCTCAAATGAATAAGGAGTGAGATGAAAACCCCTTAGCTTGTACTTTTCCTTGGTCGAGGGTAGGTTAACCTCCTGTATAATAGTTAAATAATAGTTATTAAATTATACAATAATAATATACATAAATATGATATCATATATGATATTTTAATATTTCTTTGTTAATAATATTTTAGTATTATCATCGTTTCGGGTGTTCACTTACGCTTTTTATTTTATATGTATTGTTACATAAGTCGTGTTTGTTATCCATAGGTTGTATCTTATTCCTATGCAGAATGATATCAAGTCCTTAAACATTATTTTTAATCATCAAATGAAATTATTCTTGAATTGATACGATGGGGAATGAATCTCATCTCGTTCGTGGAGATGGTAGTCTGTACGTACGCACGAATGTTATTTCCATTTCATTTTTCATTTTAAAAGGAATCAAAACAAAATGATACATAGGTATATTATTATTCCAGTATAATATAATATGTTATATATGTTACTTAATTTCATTACCACCATCCTTTATACATTACATGTATGGTATGAACGAGTCATATCACTTTGAGGGGGCGGTAGTCTGCACTTCCTCAAATGAAATTATCGTATATATATACAACATGAAACGAATAATGGTATGCTATAAAATGGAATTACATAAGATTATATATAAAATAAATATCATAAATATAATATTTAATTACAGTGCCATCATAATGGCCACCATGAGAGGCGATAGGAGATAATTTGAACAATCATCATTTCGTGAGGCGTTTGGTTGCCATCTACAGAAAAATTATGTTCTTCACCAATTAGATGGAGTTGTGTGTAAGTGTAGTTTTAATCCTTATCATAACAACATCCTAGTATATTGAGAGGTGTGAGTAATTTGTTAGAAGTGGTGTCCTTTTATAAGGTAAGGATTCTAGGTGGAGGATAGGGATATAGGGAGCTTAATTGGTCCGATTTTGGACAATCCAAAAGGATTGAGAGGTGTGGGGAATTGGTTAGAAGTGGTGTCATTTTATAAGGGGGGGAGGGTCTCTTTAAGAAAAACTTAAAGTATTAATTTATAATAAATTAATATTCGGTTTCTAATGGATCCAAAGTGGATTATTAAAAGTATAAGGTGGGTATGGGTCGAAAACCACTCAACCAATAGAGTTTAGACAGGTTTGGGTCACTATAGTAACCTTATCTTTTAGATTTAACTCTTAGTTAAATAGTTTGACATTTACCTTGTCTCTTTGTAATTTTATATTATATAGTTAATAAACTTACTATATAAATTCAAGATACCCCCAAGTGGTTCATTAATGATACACCTATCATTATATAAGTCTTTCGGCTGATCCTTAGATTTTTAGGAATATAATATCAATTAATAATATAATATTTGTTTTAAAAACTCTTTTATGTCAATTTTGACACTATTGGGTATTTTGTTTTTGATAAATTCATAACAGAATTATTACTTTGAATAAAATTAATATAACCAATAATAATATGTCATATTAACCTAGAAAAGTATTTTAATTCATAAAAAATCTCAAATTACATTTATTTGGATATTTATAATATCAAATATTTTAATATTTCATTAATTAGGTAATTACTACATCACCATTGTGTCATAAATAAATTAAATTATTTAATGTCTAAAAATTATAAATAAAATAACATTATGTATTAAATAGTTTTATCTTTCTAATTAATATTTATAATAGAATTTATCTTATGTATAACCCTATATTAAAATGTTTTAGTTATTAAACTTTGATTTTAACTCTTTTAACTCTTCTTTAAATTAAATAATAATAAATTTCCTAATCGAATCAAAGTAGGCCAAAAAGGTTCATATTTCATTATTAAGGTAGTTTTTGGTCGAATTATACTTATACAATAGCATTAGGACATGTTTTAGGGTAATAATAATATCATTTTTACCCTTAATTACACTATACTTTTTATCGTGGTAAATAAAAGTAAAAAGTTACTATTCGCCAAAAAATATTTTTATCTTATTGAACAAGATTTTTCTCCTTGATATTAACTGTCTCTCAGATTTTCAAAATTCCACTCACAGAAGCGGTAAAATTATGTTTTATATGAATTTGCAAATTCTCCTAGGAGGTGGGTAAAAGACGGTGAAAAGTTCGATAAAATTTTTATATATCTAAAATTATTATAAACTGACTCCAATGAATTAAATTGAACTTATATAGGTACTATGTATCTATTTTTACATAAAATAAATTTAAATAAAATAAATAATTATAAAAATGCAGTTTTAAACTATAAGTCAGTGTTTTTCACTATTCATCAAAAATTAGAAGTTTTCAGAAAAATACCAAAAATTAACCCTAAGCTAATATTGATATTCTGAATTCAATAATAAAGTCTATTTTACCAAATTAAAAAAATATAAGTTGAATTTATTAATTTAAAATTACTTCCTGCTGTCAAAACCAAAAGGCATATTTTAAAGAAATAACAGCTACCAAAAGTTTGAAACTTGTTTATGTCTAATTTCAAAGTGAAATTACTTAAAATGACCATCATTTGATTAAATGGTAAAAATATAATCTATTTATACTTCCAAACAATTGAAATTTATAATTTAACAATATAAATTATTTTGATTAAATAGTTGTTTTCAGTTAAAATATAGTATTTTTCACTATTCACCCAAATATGAAAGTTATCAGAAAAAACACCAAAACTTTATTAAAACTAAATTCTTATGTACCGATTCTAATGAAGAAGTTTATTTTGTCAAATTGAATATATAAAAGTTTCAAATACTGGATTTGAAAAGTCTTCTCCATTAAAAGGTGGTAAAATTGCATTTTTTGAAAAATACTTCGTTTATTTGAAAATATGTATTTGTTCTTACATTATGTCTAAGAAACTCATAATATGGATTCTAAAATTATATGGATTATATGAAGTTCGACATTCAATTAATACTACTAATAACCATTTTGGAACGGCTTGTTTGGTAAGTCATGGTGCGCTAGAACTCGGTGTTGCGTGTAGTGCAAGTTATTGAATTACTTTAAAGAAATAATGTACTATGAAATCCTGGGGTGTTACAATGTATTCCACCTAATTATCATGTATAGATACATGGTAAGTGATATTTTTAACTTCATGGAAAATAATTGGTGATGGAGTGAGACCACATGCTATTTGGGTCCCCTTACACACTATGTACCCACTGTTTTCTTGTGAAGAAACATTAACCTACTGTATCTATTTTCTTTGGACTTAGATTTTGACATGAGAGTAACTTATCCTGAGTGTTTTTTCACATAGAACATTATGGTGATATTAATATGGTCCTTTGAGATATGATGTGAGATGTTCTAAGTGGGATCCTTCTTTAGGCAATGCTTGACAATGGAAGTGATCCGGAAAGATCACTGGTGTAACGCCCCAACCCTAGTTACCCAGATTCGGTGCATTATTACATAACATTGGCATGATCAGTATCCTTGGAAATACTAGATACATTTATAAGTTTTACATTACATTATAAAATGAAATACTACAACAACATAGTCTCCATAGGCCACACTAATATCCCTTAGACTATCCTTGTATGTCAGTCATAATATACTTCTTTGCATCCTGGGAAAAATAAAACATAGAAAGGGGTGAGCTCAGATGCTCGGTAAGGATAAAAATATAGCGGAAACTTTCATAAATTATCTTAAACATTTAAGGAAATGTATGACTAAAACCAAATCCTTTTAAAAATTAACTTCAGTATAATATGGAAAAGATAAAATTAAAAAATTCCATTTACTTATTCACATGGATATTCTACTAGTCGAATAATCACATGAAATATCAATAGCTACTTTCATAATGATGGAATGCATAATGAAAAATTTTATAACCACATATTCAAGGCCTTGTTCCAAGACTAAAAATAAGATTTTTTCAAAGACTTGTGCCAAGACACTTGTTTGTCACATGAGACCTACCGATGCATCGAGGAGCTATAGCGGGCTCCACCCGTCACATACTAAGTCGAATGCATTCCTCATAGGAAAAGGTTTAAACATAACATAAACATTCGTAATAAAACTAGCATACAAAATGTCAATACTTTGTCTATAAACCATGAATGGTATAAAAATAACACATCCATAGTCAAATATATCACAAAACCTTCAATACAATATAGAAGATTTGTATCATAATAAATAAACTTCAAACAAGTTTAAAATCTATCAAAATATAATGACATAGATGAAATCAAAACGTTTTGAGAGGAATATATCTTTCTATTTTGAAATAATTTAGAATTCATATAATTATAAAAGAAAATATTTATTTTGAAAATATTCTTATAAGCTTGTATGGGAAGCTTCGACGATGTTATAACGGAGGAAACTAGCAACACCTGCCGTATAAGTTAAAAATACATTCTTACATTAATTTTGTTGAAAAGGTCATAAAGTACCTTGTTTGGAAAATGATGGAAAGATTCCTTTCAAAACATATAAAGTCAAATAAGGGAATAAATTACTTTAGCCCGTTTTCTAGTAAATTGTAAAAATGTTTTGAAATACATTTTTAAGACAACGCGGATGTGGATGATAAAGAGGTCTGGATAGATACTTATGTAAAAATAACCTCGAATAGTAAAGAGATTGTGTAATTAACCATTACCTTGTACTTTTACTTGGTCAAGGGTATGTTAACCTCATCTATAATAGTTAAATCATTGTTATTAAGTTATATTATAACTATATACATAAATATGATATCATATATTATCTTTTAATATTGCTTTGTTAATGATATTTCAGTAGTATCATCGTTTCGGGTGTTAATTGATTCATTTTCCATTATATGCAGTGTTACATAAGTAATGTTTGTTATAGATAGGATGTATCTTATTCATATTCATAATTATATTAAGTCTTTAAAAATTATTTTTAATCATCAAATGAAAATTAGTCATGAATGGATACAATGGGGAATGAATCTCATCGTGTTCGTGGAGACGGTAATCCGTACGTACGCATGAGCAACAATATCATTCTTTTGATATTAAAATAAAATATAATTTGATGATATATAATATAAAAATAATCATTATCATGTTATATTTATTATTTAAATCATTTATACTCATTATTATACCCATCCAAATGATGAAGTATTTGAATAACAAACTACACCACTATGTGGAGACGGTAATCCGTACGTACACACGTATGGTGATTTTTTCATTTATAAGATGGATAGAATAATGAATATGGTTATACTATTTTTATAATAACATCACATTATATAGAAGATATTGGAGTTATTATTTTCTAATGGAAATAATAAAGAAAGAGGAAGTGGAAGAAGAAAATAACTTGAAAGAGGTGATGAAATATTTACCTCTTCTTCAGGTTTTTCCTTTTTATGTGATCAAAAGGGATCCTTATGTTGGATTTCTGACCAAAGGTAGGCCTCTAGGATAAATTTAGGACAGTTGAGAGGATATTTGGGCAGGGTTCATGATGCACTGTTGTGCATAAAGAATTTCCACATGGTCCAATATCTATAAAATGGTTTTGTGGATGGTTTTTACAAGATTTTCACAATGATAATGTATCTTGAAAGGTTTTTCAGTCACCAAAGGATGAAGAATGGATTCATTGATGTTTAGATATTCAAAAGGAAATTGGAGGCATAAGGACCCTTTTCCCCCTGATTATGCTGGAAGGGAGTCATTCGGATCAATCACTTGATATGAAGGATGGAAAACTGAGGAATTTCAAAGGTAGAGATGACCTGTAAGGTAGCCGCACAGTTTATCCAAACTATGTCCAAACCGTGCGGGAGGAGATTCCACTAACAAGAAGGCCCGCATGGTTGTCACACGGTTTACCAAACCGTGCGGTCTATTCAGAATAAAATCGTGTGGTTCAAAGATTCAAGACAGAAGCTCTTGCACGGTTGGCGCACGGTTTACCAAACTGTGCGCCCAAACTGTGTGGTTGAAGGATTTGAGATAGTAGCTCTTGCACAGTTGGCGCACTGTTTACCAAACCCTGTTCCCAAACCATGCATACCAGTTCAACTTTCTTCTTTTTTATTTACCACTTCACTATTGTACATAAGGCATTTCAACTTGGTCTAATATCTATAAAATGGTTTTGTGGATGGTTTTTACATGATTTTCACAATGATAATATATCTTGATAGGTTTTTCAGTCACCAAGGGATAAAGCATGGATAATTTGAAGTTTGGAGATTCATAAGGAAATTGGAGGCATAAGGACCCTTTTCCCCCTGATTATGCTGGAAGGGAGTCATTCGGATCAACCACTTGACATGAAGGATAGAAAACTGAGGAATTTCAAAGGCAGAGATGACCCGCACAGTAGCTGCACGGTTTATCCAAACCGTGTGAAAACCGTACGGGAGGAGATTCCACTAACAGGAAGGCCCACATGGTTGTCACACGGTTTACCAAATCGTGCAGGCCATTCAGAAGGAAACTGTGCGGTTCAAAGATTCAGGACAGAATCTCTTGCACGGTTGGCGCATGTTTTACCAAACTGTGTGCCCAAACAGTGTGGCTGAAGGATTTGAGACATTAACTCATGCACAGTTGGTGCACTGTTTACCAAACCATGCACCCAAACCGTGCATAATAGTGAAACTTTCTTCTTTTTTCATTACCACTTTCCAACAACTCCTTGACCCAGAATTTTCTTTGATGCTTTTTTTGGAAAACTGGGAAAGTCCCTTTTTGACTTGGGGAGACCCTGAGTAGTAAAGGGGACCAAAGGAGAATACGAGGGCATGGAGGGAAATGGGAGGAGGAGAGGGATATTTTTCTCAAGAAATTGTTTTGTTCTTGTATGATTGTACTTTTGATTTTTCTTTCAGTTCGGTTTCAATGATTTATATGATTTATGTTATAAAGTTTCTTACTCTTTCAATCATGAGTAGATAACCCCCCTCCCCCTTGTGTTGGGGCTGGGAAAAATGTGGGTTCACTAGAACCATTTTCTCTATTCTTTTATTTCTTCATGACCTCTCACCTAATTCTCCCAACACTTCTATATTTTATTTCGCTGGAAATATCCATATCAGACCAATAATGGAGCTTTATGGGATCTTTAGGAGAATTATGACAATAATATCCATGACCATTGGATATCCTTTTCATTTCTAGAGGCTGGTTCCTATACTAACAGTCAGTAGAAAGTAATTTTCATACCAAGGAATTGATTTCTACCGACTTGATCAGAACTCACCGGACCAAGGGAGTTTCGACACATATGAAACCCAGAAATGTGAGTTATTATAAACAATACAAAACAATTGGGAATAAGGTTTTAATGTCCCACACAAATGCCCAGCCCTAGAACATTTTCATTATTATTCATTAAAATTTGGTTTTAAGTAATCTTCAGCTTCACGTTTAATCGGTAGTGAATTAGAAAATCTCTAGTAACTAGTTACCTTTTGAGACTAGTACCAATAAACCAAAAAAACGTGTTTAAATTCAGCATCTTCACTAAGTGATTTCAAATTAAAGAAACATAAAATTCTAATTATGTTTCCTTGTGGACTGACCTCATACTTGCTCAATATACTAGTACAAGTTAGGGAATTTAATTTGCCTGAAAACAATATTTTAGGCAAACGACCGGCCAAATATTTTGCGCTGTTGTCGGGGAACAATAGACTATTGTTTTTGATAAATGAATTGGTATTATTTCATGAAAATAAAAATTAAAAATTCTCTAAAAATTCTTTTCTTCATCACATTTCTATTTTTCAACTATTTTTTCCCTTTTACGCTGGGTGTATTGTCTGTGTGTGCAGGTTGAGTCACTCGTTCCCAGATTGCCGAGTCATCGGAGTTACACCCGATAGACCCTGAAATCGAAATAATGTTGTCTAGGAGACTTTGTACACTTATGGGTGATCACAATGCAGATGATTCCATGGTGAATCAGGAGGAAGAACCGGGGGTTTTCCAAGATGTTGGGCAGCCATTTGTTATCGAAGGGAATCCACCAAGGGGTGGCGATGAAGAGCAGCATCTGAATCCTTGTGGGTTTATATGGAGTACCTTCCAAGGAACCAAAAGTACCCACCGGCTCAATTTGTGTCAGGGTTCGGCCAGCCACCACAAAGACAATAAATTCTATAGGATAAACCCCCCCTTTTCCGTAGAACCAGCAAGCTTATTACCCTCATGGTCAACAATAGTTTATTCCAAAGGCACCTCAGGAACCGGTGCCACTGCGCTGGACTCTAATGGAATATGGACTACCATCCATTCAGGGAGAAGACATCGAAATAGTATGGCCACCGGTGCAAGCCCAACATTTTGAAATAGATCTAGAAATAATTCAACTGATTCAGAATACCATTCAATTTAGTGGTTTTCCAAGTGAAGCCCCTAATTCTCACCTCTCCAACGTTTTGGAGATCGGTGACACTTTCTGGTACCACGACGTATCAGAGGATTCCATCCGCCTTAGATTTTTTCCCTTCTCATTAAGGGACAAGGCGAAGGACTTGATCACGAGATTGCCTCAGTGATCCATTCTAACCTGGGTGGCATTGGATCAAGCCTTTTTATCAAAATATTTCCCTCCTTCGAAAACGGTCACTTAAAGAAATGAAATTCATAGTTTCCAACAACATGACACGGAATATTTGTATGATTCATGGGAACGATTTAAGGATATTCTTAGGAAGTTCCCACACCACGGAAAGCCATTATGGATGCATGTCTAGACTTTTTATGGTGGTCTCACTACTAACACAAAGTTTGTGGTTGATGCAACTACTGGAGGGATAGTCATAAGAAAGTATCCTGAAGAGATATTTGAATTGATAGAAGACATGTTTGCCAATATATTTCTGTGGCTAAAAGAGGTACTATTAAAAGGGGAATGCATAATATTGATTCCACCACTATGTTTTCCGGTCAACTCGATGTCATCTCAAAGAAGATTGATTCTTTGAATCTAAATCATTCATCTCAAGTTCAAGCTATCAGTTCACTAGCATGAGGTGATTGTGGTGACAACCATACCATGGGTGAGTGCCGAGGGGATAATGTGGGAGCCTCAACCAGTGAGTTCAATTATGTTGCACAGAACAGAAGACCCAACATCTACCATCACTACCAGAACTAGGGGTGGCAGGAAAATCAAAATACAGGCTGGGGGCAGCAACAACAAAATCCTCAGTCCCGACCACAAAGACTACCTAGTTACGGGCAACAACAGTTTCAAAATCAGTACCCGAGGTAGCAATAGAGTAACCAATTCTAGCAGGGCACTTATTAGAAAGAAGGGTATCAAAACCCTCGGCCTGCCCAACCATTGAGATAACCACATCCCCCACAAGTCGCCCAACAAACTCAGTAGGAACCTCCCTCATGGCTGGAGGAAATGATGTCCAAATTCATAACAACTACTAAGACACGATTTCAAAACTAGGAGGCATCGATCCAAATCCTCGAAAACTAGATTGGGCATCTTTCCAATCATCTATCCCATAGACAGCCCGGTACACTACCGGGAAATACAGAGAAAAATCTATAGGAGGAGGCAAATGTTATTACTCTATGCAGCGGGAAGGAGCTAATGCCAAAGGTCACTATGAGTCAGGGTGCCCCAACATCAAAGCATTCCACATCCTCAGGTGGAGAAGTTGCAGCTGAGGAATCCTCCCCAAGACATGATAAGGATAAATAATCAAAAGTCCCATAGGATAAGGGTAAAGAAGTGATCAAATCATATGCTCCTCCCTTTCCATTTCCAGCAAGGATGAAACAAAGGAAGCTGGACCAGCAATTTTCCAAATTCATGGAGATCATCCGGAAACTTCTTATCAACATCCTCATTACCGAGGGACTAAGTCAAATGCCCAGCTATACGAAGTTCATGAAAGAAATTCTTTAAAAAAAAGTAAAATGGACGACTTGGTCACCATTCCCCTAACCAATGAATGTTAGGCGATTGTGAAAAATACTCTCCATCCAAATCTCCAAGATCTGGGAAGCTTTACTGTCCCTTGTACAATCGGACCTTACGATTTTGGTAAACCCTTAGTGATTTGGGGGCAAGTGTTAATCTAATTCCATTTGGGGTATTCAAGAAGTAGGGTAGAATAATCTCAAGCCAAACCAAGTGGCACTCCAATTAGTAAATAGTTCTATTAAATACCCCAGGGGGATTGTAGAGACCCAAAGCTTAACGTACAAAGACATTACATTACTTTTGCGGAATACTTAGTACATAAAAAAACACACACACAAGGACCGTAATAGTTTAGTGTCTTTGGAAACTCGGAATATAATCTTCTAATCGTGGTGAAAGATCTTCAACATCTCCCATAAAGATCTTCCCTTTTTTTACCTAAAACCTTTCTTTATATCCTAAGGAAAAGAAAACATAAAAGGGTGAGCTCAAATTCTCAGTAAGGGTAAACAAAAGAAATATCAATCACATCATATTCATAAGAACATAACATTTTGGAAATCTTAACCAGCAAAAGAGAGCATAATTTCATAACATGGGATAAATCATAGTAGTGAAATGAAATCCCAATAATCATAAATTAAAACATGAAACTTTGTGGCATACACACATAATCATAGAGAATCATTTCTTATTAGTCAAGACTCATTTCCAAGACTATCTTAGTGGACAAAGTCCATTTCTAAACCGAGTTCACTCCTCGTTTCAGTCCTGTTTCACTGAACCGGTATAACCTACCGTTCCAGTCATGTCTATCTCATGAGATATAAAATCTTTACCCAATGTATTGGAGGGAGATATAGGTCCCACCCATCTCATAATGATACCATTCTTATGTGTTCCACAAAATCATAAACCATACATCATTGCATAACCCATGTAATAAAAATGGGAATCTTTAAACATCGTGACATCATAAAACAATTGATATAAGATAAAATAATTCATAAAACTATTTCCATCACAACATAATAAAATCTATATAATAATAGGTATAGAAACAGAACCCTTTATTATCTTAGATGGAAAATAATTTTGATAAAACACTTGAACTCCATTCTTGAAGAAAATATCCTTTCTACTTCAAAAACACTTTTCCTTTCTTAATATGTCATACAATTCTAAACTAAAAGAAGTTGATTAAAAATAAACTTGAAAACATTTAAAGGAAGATTCTTGTAAATATTGTTTTAAAAATCCATTCATGCCGTATAAGTTAAAAAAACATTCTTCTCGTACTTTTGTCAGAAAAGTCAAAAAGTACCTCGTACGAAAATATGACAAAAGATTCATTTCATATCTTTTACTAAAAACTCACCAAAGGGTAAGATTGGATTTAAAAAATTGTATGTGTATGGAAATAATATTACATATTGAGTAAACATGGATGTGGATGATAAAATACACCCCAGTAAATACCGAAGTATAAACAATCTCGTATAAAAATGAGATTGTGATATTTCCCTTACCTTAGGTCCGATTTGCTTCGTAAGTGTCTGAACCTCCTGTATAATGATTTAAATAATGTTATTGAATTATTACAGAATTATAATTATTTTTATGATATCATATATGGTCATATTCTTAGCTTCTTATTAGTAATATTTCATTACTACTTGTTATTCGGGTGTTTATTACTTTTTGTTCTTATGCGTGTTTTATCGAATAAATTCTTATTCTTCTCTTTAGGTTATAGATACCTCATTTACAGAATGGTATTAGTGTAATATATATCATATTAATTCATTAAATTCATTTATATAATCATTATGCAATGAAGATCATGTAGAATGAGTCGCATCACATCGTGGAGACGGTATTCCGTACGTACGCACGAGTGATGAAATCATTCCTATGATCGTGGAATTATATTTGAGTGTATGTATACTATTTCATAATCAATATAACTTTATAATAGTCATATATAGTCATTATTTACACCATTATACCCATCCAAGTAAGGTGGTGGTTGAAAATAGATTACACCACGGCGTGGAGACGGTATTCCGTACGTACGCACGCGCGGTGATTTCTTTTTCCGTAGGATGGATAGATGGTGAAATAGGGATGTTTCATACTTATAATAACATATCAGTATATGAGTGATACTGATTTTATTACTTCATAATGAAACAACTAAATAAGAAGAAGTGGAAGAAGAAATAAAGATGAAAGAATCGGTAACGGACATTACCTCTTCTTTGAAGTGCATCTTTGAGACCTCCTTTTAGGGTACTAAAATTGGTCTTTGAAGAAGACCAGGACCTCTAGGATGTCTCTAGGGAATTGTAGAGGAGAATGTGGCAGGGTTTGGCCGAGCTTTAAGGCTCAAATTGGTGTGAGGAGGAGAGGGAGGAGGCGCCCTTTTATAAGGGAGGAGAGGGGCTCCTTTGGAAAAACTAAAAATATTATTTTATTATAAAGTCAAGTTCAGTTTTAAATAGCTTAAAATTGATTTATTTCGAAACTATGGTGGGGATGGGTCTAAATCCTCTAATACAATATAATTTAGACAAGTTTAGGTTCCTATTTTAACCTTATCATTTAGATTTAACATTAAGTTAAATAATTTTACTTTTACCGTGTCTTCTTGTGTTCTTATACTATAAGGTTTATAAACTTACTATAAGAAGCCAAAAGAACCCCAAGTTGTTTATTATAAATATATATAACCTTATATAAGTAATTTGTCCTAACCTTATATTTTTAGGAATAAAATAACAATTAATAATATTATATTTGTTTTAAAAACTATTTTATGTCAATTTTGACACTATTTTGTAATTGATTTTTGTGAAAATCCTAACAGAATGATTAGTTCGAAAAAAAATTAATTAAATCAATAATAACATGTCATATTAACCTATAAAAGTAGTTTAATTCATAAAAAGTCTTAAATTACTTTTATTTGGGTATTTATAACATCAATTATGTCAATATTTCATTAATAAGACAATTACTGCATCATCTTTTTGTCATAATAAATGATAATTATTTAATCCCTAAAAATTATAAATAAATTTCTATGATTTAGATAATTGTATTAGATTTCTGGAGACTATTCATGTTTGAAGTTTCATGAAGTTTATCACTAAATTAAAATTATTATACTTATACAATTTAAGAAAGTGACATGTTGTCACATTCTTTGGTTTTAATAATAATTAATTTATTTTCATGGACAAAAGTCCATTAAATGAATCTAATCCGACCCTTAGGTGATATGGGTCTACTTTTAGTCATCCAATAGGATTTTTACATGTGTTAGGGTAATTTTATAATATTATATTTACCCTTAATTACCCGATTTACCTTTAACTATGGTAAATAAAATTTACCGTAGTTACTATTTATAATTCCCAAAAATAAAAAGTAGCTTATTAAAATAATTTGGATCCACTAATTCCAAATATGGAATCCATTTTTCTAAATTCAATACACAAAAGTTGCAGAAATTAAATTAAAATTAATCTCGTTGTCGAAAGAAAATGGGTTTTTCTTTAAAACATTGCAAAAGATTGAATTGATTTATCCTACGAATTCAAGGTAGAATCAATGCTAATGACATACATTATATTAAATGGTAAAAATATATTCTATTTATACTTTTAAACCATTGAATATTATAATTTAACCATATAAATTATTTCAATGAAAAAAGTTGTTTTTAATTAAAATATAGCGTGTTTTTACTATTCATCAAAATATGAAAGTTACGATAATAATATGAAAATTTTATCCAAAGTAAATTTATATTTCATGATTCAAAAGAAGAATTTTATTTTGTCAAATTTAACTTATAAACATGTCAAAAACTAGATTTAAAGTGGGTGCGCCATCAAAAGGCGGCAAAACTGCATTTTTTGAAAAATAATTATTTTACCCGAAAAATTTATTTTGTTCTTATACCATGTTCTAGAAAATGTGTAAGACGAATAATAATGTTATAAGATTAAAAATTTAGTTAATACTATTCATAACGGCTAGTTCATAAAAATATTATAATAATATATCGTTGTTTAGTAAAACCTGGTATTGCGTACAACACACGCTATCGAGGAAGGTCGCGATTTCGTGTAATGCAAACCAAGTCAGGGTTACGTGTTGTGCAAGAATCCTTCATTGTTTCGTATAACATAATCCAACAATATTTCATTTATACATTGAATATATATATATATATATATATACTCAATGTTGTGTAGAATAACTATTATCAAAATTGTGTGTAACACGATCCAAGAATAGTGTTTCGTATACTGCATGCTAATACGGTGTTGCGTATAGCGCAAGGTAATCTTGGTGTAGCATACAACACAATACATTAATGAAATTAAAAGAATATTTTTCATAAAATCTCGAGGTGTTACATTCTACCCCCCTTAAAATGAATTTCTCCCTCAATATTTGTCGGGGTTATAAATGGTTTACTATTCGAAAGTTTCTTTAATAGAAACCCACATTGTAAAAAGGAATACCAAAACCAATATTTAAAAACAAAAGTATGAAACGTAATGGTTACCAAAATAAACTAATCACTGGGTTTCCACATAGGTGAAAATATGGATATGGAAGAGAAATCGAACCATCATGTTCTGATGGAGAGTGGTAGAGAACATGGCTATGGAAAATCCAGAAATCACAAAACCATAAATTTCTGACGATCTAAGGTACCATTTGATTCATTAGATATAAGAGCACTAGGACAACATTTTTGGTTTTCAAGATCATTTCCCTAAAGTTGATGAAATTGGAAGTAGAAGAAATACTTTCTTGATTTTGGTATAGTCTCACCGTTTGTCGTTCATTGGACAATTTCCACTTCATCTCTTAAAGAAATGAAGTTGAATTTGTCATTCGTGATGTGTTAGCAGATCATGTGATAGAATGATGGGTCATTCCATCTATCTCAAACAAAAGGTTAGAAAAGTTATCAAAAAATACATAAGTCCATCTATAGTGAGATTAATCATATATGGTTCCTAAAATGGACTTATACTTCATATATCATACTGATTAATATATTAAAACTAGTTTCTACTAAACAGGGACTTCCTGTAGGCCAGTGGTAGGCGATAAAGGCCAGTCACACTTCGGTTGTGGGTTCGATTCCCACAGCCTTGTCCGACGCGATGGGCTGTCACCCGTCCTCCAGGTTGTCCTTTTTATAAAGCTATATTACTATAACATCCCATCAAAAATATCAAAAAAAAAGTTTTATCCTTAAACAATACTAACTTATGTCCAATATAATCCATTCCAATCTTTAGGGTTATCTAAAATACTTCGGTCCAAGCTCATAGTATAAAGAAAATGATCACGTGAATGCCATCATTTATCCCCCATATATCATAAGATATATCTTGTTGGTCAAATTACAAACATGTGAATACCTTAATCCTGTATTCTCTTGAAGAATGAATACCCATTGAACTTTAGTGAAAACATGAATGCAGTTAGAAGTTAACACTTTCCATATACCAAAATCCTTAAAATTCTATATACTCAAACCATGATATCACTCAGTCCTTATATCAATCATGAGCTCATGAATACTATCAAACATATTAGATTCTCCTTATCCCTTCATTATGTACATATCATCTACTTTCCAAAAATATTTCAATCACTTTTCATGGTTACCGATGCCATAAAATTATTGAAAACCACAATAGACCAATACATAAATATTCCAATATTCTATAACATTATTCTGGAATCCCATTACATAAACACATAATCATTCCACCACATCATTTTCATATTCAACATCGCCAATGGTGATCGCATGTGACTTCCCTTTGTCCTTTTCCTTAAGTGGTTTCTCATGTCGATCATCACTAACCCTTGGATTAGGGAATTTATTAGAATAATGCCCCATTTCCTTGCACTTGAAGCATTGAAGTGTAGTAGGTTCATTCTGTGTATCCCTTCCTTTGTTTGCATCATTAGGCATCTTCTTCCCATCATTGCGGAATTCAAATGCCCAATTACCTTCCTTTCCACATTTGAAACATTTACTTGTCCCTTTAAGACAATCTCCACCATGCTTCTTTCCACACTTTGAGCATAAGGAAACATTCAACTTCTTTTCAACATTATTCTGAGATTTCTCCTTGAACTTCATCTTTCGTTTCTTTTCAAAACTATGAGATGGATAAGTAACACCAACTTCTATTTCTACCTTGATAGCACATCGCACAATTTCTTCATAGCTACTGAAGTCTCTTATAGTTAATGCCCTTCGATGATTTGGTTTTAAGCCACTGAAGAATCGATCAACTTTACTTTCAGGTTGGATGACAAATCCAGATGCATACCTTGAAAGCCTTGTAAGATTCGCTTCTTATATACCAATAGATTCATCATCCTTTTGCTTTAATTCAAGAAACTCCGTCTCCATCTTTGTTCGAAGAATACGAGGGAAGTACTTACTGAAAAATAAGTTCTTGAACTCGTCCCATTCCATGGACTCAATTTCATCTCTTTTCCTCGTATTCTTGATAATATTCCACCATTGATCAGCTTCACCTTCCAAACGATATACTGCTAAAATGACTTTATCATGTTTAGAACATTGAATAACTGAAAATATATTTCCAGTGGTACCGATCCATTGTTCAGCAACAAGTGGATCAGAAGTCCCACTGAAAGAAAGTGGACGTTGCCTCATGAAGGACTCAATAGAATGTTGTTCCCTTATCTGCTCATTTGGAAGTCCAGAATGACTCATAGCTTGTGTAAGTATAGAAATAATATTTTTCACTCCATCTCCCATAACATTTGTTTTTTCAGGAGGACAATCATTGCGTTGTCCATTACATTGATCAACACGGTTCCTTCGGGTTCCATCCATCGTCTAAAACCCAAAAAGAATAGTGTGAGAGGCAAAAATCATGCTAGGGAAAACAACATAATAAAGGGGGAGTACCTTCAATATCTAACATCTTAGGTTTAATATTATGATCGTTAGCGTAATTCTAGTACTATAACCTATACGTATACTTAACCTTAGGGGCATCCCTAGACATACCCTAGAAATATCTCTAGGGATCTCACTAAAGTTCTCGCATCCTAGTTTCCAAAGGTTAACTAAACCTTTCCTCTGATACCAACTTTAGAGACCCAAAGCTTAACGTACATAGACATTACATTACT
Source organism: Viscum album (assembly GCA_963277665.1). Classification (NCBI taxonomy): domain Eukaryota; kingdom Viridiplantae; phylum Streptophyta; class Magnoliopsida; order Santalales; family Viscaceae; genus Viscum; species Viscum album. The sequence goes on from CAUJRU010002238.1 coordinate 23,592, forward strand.
TTTGCGGAATACTTAGTACATAACAAAAACACACACACAAGGACCGTAATAGTTTAGTGTCTTTGGAAACTCGTAATATAATCTTCTAATCGTGGTGAAAGATCTTCAACATCTCCAACAAAGATCTTCCCTTTCTTTTACCTAAAACCTTTATTTATATCCTGTGGAAAAGAAAACATAAAAGGGTGAGCTCAAATGCTCAGTAAGGGTAAACAAAAGAAATATCAATCACATCATATTCATAAGAACATAACATTTTGGAAATCTTAACCTGCAAAAGAGAGCATAATTTCATAACATGGGATAAATCAAAGTTGTGAAATGAAATCCCAATAATCATAACATAAAAAATGAAACTTTGTGGCATACACACATAATCATAGAGAATCATTTCTTATTAGTCAAGACTCATTTCCAAGACTATCTTAGTGGACAAATTCCTTTTCTGAACCGAGTTCACTCCTCGTTTCAGTCCTGTTTCACTGAACCGGTATAACCTACCATTTCAGTCATGTCTATCTCATGAGATATAAAATCTTTACCCAATACATTGGAGGGAGATATAGGTCCCACCCATCTCATAATGATACCATTCTTATGTGTGCTACAAAATCATAAACCATACATCATAGCATAACCCACGTAATAAAAATGGGAATCTTTAAACATCGTGACATCATAAAACAATTCATATAAGATAAAAGAATTCATAAAAATATTTCCATCACAACATAATAAAATCCATATAATAATAGGGATAGAAACAGAACCCTTTATTATTTTAGATGGAAAATAATTTAGATAAAACACTTGAACTCCATTCTTGAGGAAAATATCCTTTCTACTTCAAAAACACTTTTACTTTCTTAATATGTCATACAATTCTAAACTAAAAGAAGTTGATTAGAAATAAAATTGAAAACTTGTAAAGGAAGATTCTTGGAAATATTTTTTTAAAAATCTATTCATGCCGTATAAGTTAAAAAAATATTCTTCTCGTACTTTTGTTGGAAAAGTCAAAAAGTACCTCGTACGAAAAAACGAAAAAAGATTCCTTTCATATCTTTTACTAAAAACTCATCGAAGGGTAAGATTGGATTTAAACAATTGTAGGTGGATGGAAATAATATTACATATTGAGGAAACTTGGATGTGGATGATAAAATACACCCCAATAAATACTTAAGTATAAACAATCTCGGATAAAAATGAGATTGTGATATTTCCTTTACCTTAGGTCCGATTTGCTTCGTAAGTGTCTGAACCTCCTGTATAATGATTTAAATAATGTTATTGACTTATTCAAGAATTATAATTATTGTTATGATATCATATATGGTCATATTCTTAGCTTCTTATTAGTAATATTTCATTACTACTTGTTATTCAGGTGTTTATTACTTTTTGTTCTTATGTGTGTTTTGTCGAATAAATTATTATTCTTCTCTTTAGGTTATAGATACCTCATTTCCAGAATGGTATTAGTGTAATATATATCATATTAATTCATTCAATTCATTTATATAATCATTATGCAATGAAGATCATGTAGAATGAGTCGCATCACATCGTGGAGACGGTATTCCGTACGTACGCACGAGTGATGATATCATTCCTATGATCGTGGAATTATATTGGAGTGTATGTATACTATTTCAAAATCAATATAACTTTATAATAGTCATATATAGTCATTATTTACACCATTATACCCGTCCAAGTAAGGTGGTGGTGGAAAATAGATTACACCACGGCGTGGAGATGGTATTCCGTACGTACGCACGCGCGGTGATTTCTTTTTCCGTAGGATGGATAGATGGTTAAATAGGGTTGTTTCATACTTATAATAAAATATCAGTATATGAGTGATACTGATGTTATTACTTCATAATGAAACAACTAAATAAGAAGAAGTGGAAGAAGAAATAAAGATGAATGAATCGGTAACGGACATTACCTCTTCTTTGAAGTGCTTCTTTGAGACCTCCTTTTAGGGCACTAAAATTGGTCTTTGAAGAATACCAGGACCTCTAGGATGTCTCTAGGTAAGTGGAGAGGAGAAAGTGGCAGGGTTTGGCCGAGCTTGAAGGCTCAAATTGATGTGAGGAGGAGAGGGAGGAGGTTCCCTTTTATAAGGGAGGAGATGGGCTCCTTTGGAAAAACTAAAAATATTATTTTATTATAAAGTCAAGTTCGGTTTTAAATAGCTTAAAATTGATTTATTTCGAAGCTAAGGTGGGTATGGGTCGAAATCCGCTCATAAAATATAATTTAGACAAGTTTAGGTTCCTATTTGGATCTTATCATTTAGATTTAACATTAAGTTAAATAATTTTACTTTTACCGTGTCTTCTTGTGTTCTTATACTATAAGGTTAATAAACTTACTATAAGAAGCCAAACGAACCCAAAGTTGTTTATTATTAATATATATGACCTTATCTAAGTCATTTGGCCGAAACTTAGATTTTTATGAATAAAATAACAATTAATAATATAATATTTGTTCTATTTTATGTCAATTTTGACACTATTTAGTAATTGATTTTTGTGAAAATAATAACAGAATGATTAGTTCAAACAAAGTTAATTAAATCAATAATAACATGTCATATTAACCTATAAAATTAGTTTAATTCATAAAAATTCTTAAATTACATTTATTTGGGAATTTATAACATCAATTATGTCAATATTTCATTAATAAGACAATTACCGCATCATCTTTTTGTCATAATAAATGATAATTATTTAATCCCTAAAAATTCTAAATAAATTCCTATGATGTAGATAATTGTATTAGCTTTCTGGAGACTATTCATGTTCTAAGGTTCATGAATTCTATCACTAAATTAAAATTATTATACTTATAAGATTTAAGAAAGTGACATGTTGTCACATTATTTGGTTTTAATAATAATTAAATTATTTTCATGGAAAAATGTCCATTAAATGAATCTAATCCGACCCTTATGTGATATAGGTCGACTTTTATTCATCCAATAGGATTTTGACATGTGTTAGGGTAATTTTATAATATTATATTTACCCTTAATTACCTGATTTACCTTTAACTATGGTAAATAAAATGTACCGTAGTTACTATTCATAATTCCCAAAAATAAAAAGTAGCTTATTAACATAATTTGGATCCACTGATTCCAAATATAGAATCCATTTTTCCAAATTCAATACACAAAAGTTTCAGAAATTAAATTAAAATTAATCATGTTGTCGAAAGAAAACGGGTTTTTCTTTAAAACATTGCAAAAGATTGAATTGATTTATCGAATCAATGCTAATGACATACATTATATTAAATGGTAAAAATATATTCTATTTATACTTTAAAACCATTCAATATTATAATTTATCCATATAAATTATTGTGATGAAAAAAGTTGTTTTTAATTAAAATATAGCGTGTTTTTACTATTCATCAAAATATGAAAGTTACCAGAATTATATGAAACTTTTATCCAAAGAAAATTTTTATTTCATGATTCCAAAGAAGAATTTTATTTAGTCAAATTTAACTTATAAACATGTCAAAAACTAGATTTAAAGTGGGTGCGCCATCAAAAGGCAGCAAAACTGCATTTTTTGAAAAATACTTATTTTACCCGAAAAATTTATTTTGTTCTTATACCATGTTCTAGAAAATGTGTAAGACAAATAATAATGTTATAAGATTAAAAATTTAGTTAATACTATTCATAACGGCTAGTTCATAATAATATTATAATAATATATCTTTGTTTAGTAAAACCCGGTATTGCGTACAACACACGCTATCGAGGAAGGTCGTGATTGCGTGTAATGCAAGACAAGTTAAGGTTGCGTGCTGTGCAAGAATCATTTGTTGTTTCGTATAACATAATCCAACCATATTTCATTTATACATTGAATATATATATATATACTCAATGTTGTGTAGAATAACTGTTATCAAAATTGTGTGTGACACAATCCACGAATAGTGTTGCATATATTGCAAGCTAATACGGTGTTGCGTATAGCGCAAGGTAATCTTGGTGTAGCATACAACACAAGACATTAATGAAATTAAAAGAATATTTTTCATAAAATCTCGGGGTGTTACAGGGATGTTGGAAGACATATTGGTTAAAGTGGGAAGCTGATTCTACCAGTAGATTTTATTATCCTCGATGTGGAAGAAGGCCAAGAGGCATCTATAATTCTTGGAAGACCCTTTCTGGCTACTAGAAAGGTGTTAATTGATGTGCACCAAGGTGAGTTGATCTTCTGTGTTGGTGATGAGAAGGTTTCCTACAACTTTCTGAAAGTGGTGAAACAAGTTTTGCTGATGGAGAAAGAGGTTTGTTGTGCCTTGAAAATAATGGTTGAGTGTTTCTGCCTAGATGAAGGTGATATGTAATATTATTATTTCAGAAAATAATTAGTTCTGGAGAATTACCACCTTGAAGAAAATATGGAGTAAGTAAGCTTTATTGAAGGTAGAGGCGTCCATTACTGGAAAAGGGAAATTGTTCCAGATTTGTTAGAGTGAGCTGAGGTTGAGCCTATCGTACCTTCCATTCTCAAGGATCCCCATATCGAGTTAAAACCTCTCCCTTCATTATTGAATTGTGGTACTTAGGAGAGAAACATACATTGCCAGGGATCCTAAACACATCACTCTCAAAAGATCAAGAAGAGGCTCTTTTGGAAGTCCTCCGAAGGCGAAAACAGGCCATTGGTTGGACGGTTGCTGACCCTAAGGGTATAATCCCCACTATCTGCACTCATAAGGTACTTATGGAGGAAGGGGAAAAAGCATCTCACCAACCACAATGGAGACTGAACCCCCCTGAAATAAGTGGTCAAGAAGGAGGTGATCAAATTACTTGATGCTGGTATTATATACCCCATCTCAGATAGCCCGTGGGTGAGTCCCCTCCAGGTCGTGCCAAATAAGGGTGGTATCATGGTAGTGACCAATGAAAATAACGATCTCATCCTGACCCGAACAGTCACGGGATGGCGGGTTTGTGTCGATTACCGGAAGTTAAATGATGCCACAAGGAAAGATAATTTTTGTTCTTCCATTCATGAATCAGATACTTGAAAGATTTTTGGAGAATGAATTTTATTGTTTCTTATATGGTTATTCGGGATATAATCAGATTTTTATCGCTCCAGAGGATCATGAGAAGAGCACCTTAACATTTCCATATGGAACAATATCCTACCACCGCATGTCATTCGGAATGTGCAACGCTCCATCCACCTTTCAGAGGTGCATGTTATCCATCTTCCATGATATGGTAGAGCAGATCCTAGAGGTCTTCATGGACGACTTCTCAGTAAATGGGAAGTCATTTACCACTTGTTTGATGAATCTAGAGTAGGTGCTTGAGCGATGTGAGCACACAAATTTGGTTTCGAATTGCAAGAAATGCCATTTTATGGTACAAAACAGAATTGGGCTAGGTCATCGGATCTTGATGCAAGGAATTCAGGTGGATCTGGCCAAAATTGATGTTATCTCGTAGTTTCCCATTTCTACATACATCCGAGCAATTCGGAGCTTTTTGGAATATGTGGGTTTTTATCGAAGATTTGTCTGGGATTTTTCCAACATTTCTCATACATTAACCAATCTACTTTCCAAAGATGCAATTTTTGAGTTTGATGATAAATGTATTGAAGCCTTCCAAATTTTGAAGGAAAAATTGGTCGTTGCATCCATCATGGTCACTCCAAATTGGGAGGATCAGTTTGAACGTATGTGCAATGCGAGTGATTTTACTATAGGTGTAGTCATTGGACAGTGGTTGGTTCGTATTATCAGACTGATCTATTATGCCAGCCAAGAATTAAATGAAGCACAACTGAATTATACCACCACGGAGAAGGAAATCTAGCTGTAGTTTTTTCATTTGATATATTTCCCTTCTACATGGTGATTTCAAAAGTTTTAATCTACACCGACCATGCCGCGCTGAAGTATTTTCTAAATAAGGATGCCAAACCACAACTCATCCATTGGGTGCTCCTTCTACAAGAGTTTGACTTGGAAATTAATGAAAAAAAGGGAAATGAGAATCTGGTGGCTAATCATCTCTCCTAGATAGAGCTACCAAACGTAGAGAGAGAAGAAGACCGGGAGATCAAGGAATACTTTCCCGATGAGCAGCTATTTTCTGTTGGAGTCCCACCTCGGCCATGGTTTTCCGATCTTGTGAACTACTTAGCAATAGGAGTTGTCCACCTGGACTTCTCATTTCAATAGAGGAAAAAGTTTTTTTCAGAGGTAAGGCGGTATTTCTGGGAAGACCCCCTACATTTCTGCTCATGCGGTGATGGGATAATCCACCATTCCGTCCTATAGGATGAGATTCAAAGTATTTTATAATTCTGTCACTCTTCTCCGGTAGGAGGACATCATGGTCCAGATCGAACAGTTGCCAAGGTTTTATAATCAGGATTCTTTTGGCCGACCATGCATAAGGACACATGTCATTTTGTCTCCTGTTTTGATCGATACTAGCGGACAGGAAATGTCAGTCATCATGCCGAGATGCCGCAACACTCGATACTTGAAGTTGAAATTTTTTATGTATGCGGAATCGACTTTATGGGTCTATTTCCCCCATCCTTTGGGCACATGTACATTCCAGTATGTGTTGACTACATTTCCAAGTGGGTAGAGGCAACGTCAAAGACTCATAATACTGCTAAGGTCATCGTCATTTATCTCAAGAAAAATATTTTAAGTCAGTTTGGGACCCTTTGGGTGTTGATTAGCGACCACGACACTCATTTTGAAGACACACTTATGAGAAATGTGCTCTTAAAGTAAGGATTTAAGTACAACCAAGGGACTCCCTACCACCCGCAATCCAGTGGCCAGGTAGAGGTGTCAAACCACGAGCTAAAACAAATACTGAAAAAAAATTATGGGCACATCAAGAAAAGATTTGTCTAAGAAATTGGATAATGCATTATGGGCCTACCGGATAGATTTTAAGACACCCTTGGGCATGTCGCATTTTCGATTAGTCTATAGAAAACCCTACCACTTACCGGGGGAGATGGAGCATAAATCCTATTAGGCTGTCAAGGCCCTTAACTATACTCTCAAGGTTGTAGAGGAAAAGATAAAATTCTAATTAACAGAGATTGACGAGATTAGGCGGGAGGCTTATGAGAATGCAAAATTGTATAAGGAGAAGACAAAGGCAGTCCATGACCGCATGATCTCTCAAAAATCCTTCTATATAGGTGATAAAGTCTTACTTTTTAACACTCGTTTAAAGTTTTTCCCAGGAAACTTAAAGTCCCGATGGTTGGGACCCTTCACGGTGATTCTTGTTTTCCACCATGGAGCGGTGGAAGAGGCGGGCACAGAAGGGAAAATGTTTAAAGTTAATGGGCAGTGCCTGAAACCGTACTATAGCATAGAATACCTGGTGGGAACATTTTTCACCATGCAATTGGGATAGCTCAAAGCTTAGGTAAGTCGATCTGAAGACGTAAAATGTAGCACCGCATAAGTGGTAACTCACCATTTTGAAAAAATTTCTATTCAAATGCATTGTTTGTTTGAGTGTTCTTAGGACTGCATGCTAGTGTTCTTTTCTATTCTTGTGTGTTATAGTGTAGGATTCTCAGTTAATGTCAGGGTGTCATATGGAATTTCGTTAATGAAATCATTACACTTTTAATGGAAAATCTCCAATTTTCTTTTATCATCAAAAGGGGAACAAATATTTTAATTACAAGGGTGTGTTTTCATTTTAAAAGGGGGAAATTTTCAAAAACAAATCCTCACAAAGAACCAACCGCATCGTTGGAGCACAGTTTGACCAAACTGTGCACCAATCATGCCCCTTGGACTCCCCCAGGTAGTGGCTTATGTACGGTTGGTGCGCGGTTTACCAAACCATGATCCCAAACCTTGCAGGCACTTAAAACCTTAATTTAAAAAACAGATTCCCTACCCCCCCCCCCACCTCTTCATGTCGTGTGGTGTCCCTCCTCCTTCTGCTCCAACCCGTGTGACTCTCCTCTTTCTCCCATCCTCTTACTCCTCTTCTCCAGCCAAGTTCCCTTGCTAGAACCCCCTCCAAGGTATTCTTTCTTTCTTCATTATTCATTTTTATTCCCTTTTATCTTGATTTTCTTTCCTTTCTATCTCTCTTTCCCTAGGGTTTGGCCAAGCAAACTATCCCACTCCAATTTTATTTTCTTTTCTTCTTCTTTGTTCTTGGCCCTTCAATCCCCCTCTTCTCTTTTGTTTTTCCACTGATTTTTCATCACACACACGTGCCACAATGAATTTCACTGAACATGTGTTTTCAAAACCTACATTTCTAAAATGGTATTTTCTGTAGGATTTGTACGATTTTCACTTTATAAATTTCATATTTCTATCTCTACTTGTCATGATAGTATGTATGTCGTATTTTTGTTTTCTACTTTTGGTGCCCAAAACCAAAAACCCCAAACCTAACCTCCATGTCAAATTTCAAAAGAGCCCGGACCTCCGGCTCAAGCTCCGCCCATGGCCCTATAGTCAAGTTTACTAAAAAGGTGGAAACTATGAGATATCATACCCTATCAAACCGTGAGGTTAGTCCTCACCATGAGGTTTGTTTGGAACATCTTGAATCCCTGGGAATCACGGAGGAGATCCAGATGTATATTTCCCGGGGCAATCTCACTCAAGATTTGGCGGTTCGTCAACCCATTTATAAAGAGATGGTATTGGAATTTGGGGCCACCTTCCATTGTTGAGAGCTCTACACTGAAACTGACCAGGTTTTTACCATTGAGGTTGTTGATGATGTAACTTTCCGTCTCATGAACCAGTGGCACAGCCTCTGATTGAGTGAGTTCGCCATCCTCATTGGCTTATATGAAAGAGAGTACGTCTAGAGTGACGCATATTTCCAAGCCCCATTGGAATGGGATCCCACCCCAGACCGGGTCTTCTGGTCCACTGTTTCCACAAGAGACCCTTACATCCCAAAGACTGCCAAGGCCTCCAGATTCAAAAACCCTATCCACTGGGTTCTCCATCGGATCATTACTACTTATTTTATGGCCCAGTCGGATAGCCAAGGCACAGTGAGAAAACGGGACTTGATGATTTTGGAATCTATGGTGACGGGAAATTCCATCAATCTGGCCTGTGTCTTCGCTCAGTATTTACAAAAGATGTTCACCAAGCCAAAGGGTGAGGTTTTTTGTTTCTCCTTAATCACACATTTGGCGGACCGGTTGGACCTTTGGTATGATGCAGTGGAGTTCGTGGAACTACCATTCGCGCCCTATTTTGATATTACTCTGCTCTGCCAAATGAGAATGATGGATCTCAACGGTGTGAAACTCTGCCTGTGGGTAGTTCTTGGGACCGACCCAGATGCACCACTACATGAGGTCTCGGCTGTAGAGGAGCACCCTGTTGAGCCTATGGCTCCCCACCACTACATATCCAAGGGGCCTCATGATTTTCCAGCTACCGCATCTCACTCGTCTGGGCCGCCACCATCTTACCTGCCCTATCCTTTCTACCCAGCCCTATAGGTAACACCTTATGCTGACCCAGACCTCTTTTTGAAATGGCAGTAGGACTAGTACTCGATGTTCCACTGGAATCTAGAGCGGATGCGGATGGAGGTGGAGGGCATGAACTTGGCCGATCTTCAGCCTCCCACCTTATATGAAGTTGTTCCCCACCAACCTCCATCTCACTATATGTCGGGATCCGGTTCTTCGACGGGAGGGCCTTCTACTACCTTTGCTCCCACAGATCTCGTGGACATGCCTCCTCCTACCGTCGATCCGGCCTGGGACGCCGCTGCACATGCTTTCTTTTTCGATCCCTAAGATCCCGGATTGCATGTTGTTGCATGTTATCCTTGTAACACCCAAAGTTTTTCTTTAAATAAATAGAAATTAATGGAACATTTTTTTAAGTAGATTTTATAACTATCCTTTTAACATAATTTTTCCACTTCTATGTTTTGAATTTCAAGAAACTGCCATCTATAATTTTGTTCAGTATGTTATTTGGAGTCTATTGGAAACAACTTTTTTTGTGAATAGTAAGATACCCTTATGAATAGTAATATGAATAGTAATATGACCCTAATGAATAGTAAATTTTAATATTATTTTATTTTATTAATTCTTTAAGATAATAATATCTAGGTTAATTTTTCATTATGATATAGAAGTAGTTACAGAATTAGAATTGTTAATTTTTAAATTAAGTATAATTTTATTTAAAAATTAAATTAATAATATTTAGAAAATTAGTTTCAAAAAATGGAATTCATTTTTGAAATATACACATTGATAAATGGTTATGGTGAATTTTGGGATTATTTCTGAAACAGTTGATTTTTTGGTGAATAGTAAAAAATACAGTTTTTAGTTTCGGTGTATTAATGACATCATTAATTATATAATAATGATGTCATAAATTTGGTCATATTGTGTATAGTTAAATAATATGTGAGGTGTCCCAATTGGCTTATACCATGGGAAAATACCATGGTAAATCCCACAGTTTTGTAAATACCACTCATGAGGTGTCCCTTGAAAATTATTAAAATAATCCCTCACTTTTCCTATAAATACCAACTATTCCCTTCATTGAATTCATTCCCAATTCTCCCTCAACGAAGCTCTGGCCTCCTTACCTTCATAGTAGTCCTCCCAATGATTCCTCATGCCCCCAAGGTCTCAACCTTCATGTTCTAATGGTTACTCTACAAGGTAAGAAAATTCTCAATTTCTTTCTTTTTTCCATTCAAGTTCTCTTTTATGTGGTATATCGTTCAAGTTTCCATACCATGTTCAAATTTTCTTCTTATTATTGGTCTAATATATATAATTATTAATTTCTGTATGGGTGACCCTTGTACCTTCTCTTTTTAATATTTTCTAAAACCATGTTGTGTAGCCGTTAGGCTACCGAATTTTTGTAAGCGATTTCACAATTATTCTTTTATTTTGAGTACTTTCCTTATTCTTTATTCATATCTCCTTACCCAAGAGGCATGAAATATCTAGAAATCATTTATATTATATATTTTATCTTGTTTATCTAAAAATTACTCATCATTTATCTTCTCCTCTCCCACTAATTTAAAGAATAAAAACATTGTCTGTTTGTGTCGAATTACCGACATCATGGACGATGTAATTTCAAACTCCATTAATTATTTCAAGTATGGTCATGAAACCATTTATATTGTTGAACCAGGTTATAATATATGTTTTATGACTCACCCATGTTTCTGTAATTCTTTGGAACTCATGTTTCTAATTTATAACACAAAACGAGGTTGTTATTATCAAATCACCACTAAATGATCTAAATGAACATCATTAATTTTCTAACTTATGAATCATCCTCATGTAATAATTAAAAATGATGAATTGAATAATTTATGTTACTGGATATATTTAAATACTAATCCATTCTAATTCTAGAGTTTCACTTCCAATCGAAAAGAATGTCCATCATGAACCAATCATGGAAAATCATGTTAAGAACTCACCCAAAAACAGTGCAAAGGGAAAAATACTAAAAATTAAGGGGGAAATGATGTTATGAAATGATCATATAAGATGTTATAAACATGAAAATTTTTATGTAAAATATTAATAACACTCTTTTAACCATTATACAGGAGTTTTAAACAAGTTGGAAGTAAGACAAACTCGAGGTAAGGGAATTCTTAACCTCATTTCCATTCTTTGGGTTAACCTTCTATTTCATTATTTATGTTCTATTTAAATTGTTTGTGTGGGGGGTATGTTTATATTATGTTTTATTATATGTATTTATATTATATATACATAATCCATCCACTATATTAAGTATCCCTTCAATTGTATGATATTTATAAGGGTCTTTTCATTAAACCCCATTTTTTTAATTCAGTTTTTCGAAATTCCAAATTAATGTTTTTGTGGAATTATTCATGTTGTGTGATTATATTTTGTTTCTTGGGTATTATTTATGATAAAGGTTGTGGCCTATATTTCCATCCAATTCATTTGGTATGAGTAAGTTGGAGGTTGTCCATATGGTTACTCCAAGTGTAACTGCGATGGTTACACAAAGTAAGGTAGTCGTGAGGGTTACAAATTATAAGGTAGCCAAGAATGGTTACAAGATTATGTAAGTAACTCCACAAGATACCTTTATGAATATATTTATGTTGTCATGTTTTGTGTGGATCTTGTGTAAATCTCATGTTACAAAAAGTAATTATATATGGGTGACAAAAATGTCTTTTGAAAATGCTTTCATACATTATGAGTATTCATGGACTAATGTGATTTTTTCCTTCTTTTCCATAACTTACTGAGCTTTTGTGCTCATGCCATTTTTTTAAATGATTTTTTGCAAGTTAATGGATGTTTAATACAAGGAAGTAAGACATGTGAAATGTTAAAGAGTTGTCAAGTAGTCTTGTTTTAAGTTTTAATGTTTTTTTATTTTAAAAAAATAGAAAATGTTTTTATGGTATCCAATCTGTAATAATGTGTAATGTCATGAATGTACTATACTAATTCTCTAAAGCTCTAAACTTGAAAATATCTTCAATGTAAAAGCAAGTGTTTTCTTGGATAAATTCAAGATTATGTATGTAATAAGGTCAGGTCCTTATAGTTGGTATCAGAGGATGGTTTAGATAACTTTAGGGGTTAGGGTGATGTTAATAGAATAACATAGATGATTTTCACTCTATGTTTAATTTGAAAAGTTATAGCATTTAAATATTACCATGTTGCTTTATCTAAGACATGTGTGTTTAGAATGGTTGTCCACAGAAGGAACAGGGATGCTGAAGAGAAGGGGCACCGACAGAATGACATCCTTCCGGAACTATTGCCCAGAATGGTAGGGATTGGAACTGAGCAGTTTGTGATAGTAATGGCTCATCTAACGTAGAAAATAAATAGTGGTGGAATCCATGCAAGAGAACCAATAGAGTTACCAAAACGTAACATGACATTAGTGGAACATTTTATGAGACAACATCCTCCTGTATTCAATGGATATTCTGACCTAGTAGCAGCTGAAGGATGGATCAAAGCCCTTGAAAAGATATTCGATGTTATGGGATGTTCAGATAATCAAAAGGTAAGTCTTTCCATTTATCTTTTTTAAGGGGAATTTGATCAGTGGTGGTCAATGGTATGGAATATCAGGGGTAGAGAATATTTTTAAGCCTTAGAGTGGGATGGATTTAAAAGTCTTTTCCTTGAAAAATATTTTCCTAAGGTGTGTATGAAGCTAACTTCACCCGACTGGTGATGCATGCTCCAAATATTATTCTGGATCTTGATAGCAAAATCAACCACTTTTACTCAGGATTGAAGCCAAGGTATCGAATGGCGTTGGCTTCTCATAAATTAAAAGGTTATGGGAAACTTGTCCGATGTGCTGAGAGGGTAGAGATGGAGTTTACTGATGATCACGTGCATTTTGGAAACAAATAGAAGAAGAGGTCCAGTTGGAAAGAAATGGGTAATAATCAACCAAATAAATCTAATGGTAAGAAGATCCAATTTTCAGTTTGTGAAAAATGTGGAAAGAAACACCATGTACAATGTCTTAGCAAAACTGGGAAGTGTTTTAAATGTGGTAAGTTTGGACATATGGCCCGAGATTTCAATGAAAATGATCCTAAGAATAATACTGATAAGAAAACTATAAAGTGTTTTAAATGTGGTGAGATGGGTAACCATGCAAATGTCTGCCCAAAGAGAGATATGAATGATGCAAAGAAGCTAGACTACAAGCAGAAAGGTTTAGTGAGATCCTCTGTGACTACGTCAATAGATGTTGGGCCATCCAATGAAGTTGTATCAGGTACTTTGTTTGTTCAATCAAATTTTTCTAAAGTATTTTTTGATATGGGTTCTACACATTCCTTCATCTCTGATAAATGTTCTGGTAAATTAGAAATATCACCTCAAAAAATGAGACCCGAACTTTTTGTTAACACACAAGGGGGAAATGTTATAGAAAAGAGGAATTATAAGAATCTTTGTATTGTGGTTTGTGGAAAGACTTTACCTGCAAACCTTGTTGTTTTACCCTTATTCGAGTTTGATGTTATTCTGGGGATGGACTGGCTTTTTGATTATCATGCTAAGATTGACTATAGAGCTAAAGAAGTTCTTTTTTAGAAATTATTTCAGTTTGTATACAAGAATGCACCCATACAATTGATAACCTATCAGGAAGCTGAGAAACTATTGAAATATTGACATTAAATTTATCTTGCTCATATTGTTGAACACAAGGGAACTATTCAAATTAATGATGATCCAGTGGTAAATGAATACCTTGATGTTTTTTCTAATGAGTTACCCGGTGTCATACCTAATCGAGAAGTCGAATTCACAATTGACTTAGTTCCTGATGCTAATCCAATTTCAAAACCCTCACATCATATGGCTCCAATAGAACATCTTGAATTGAAAAATCAGTTTCAGGATTTTCTTGAAAAATGATTCATTTGTCTTAGCACTTCACCATGGGGAGCCCCTATTTTGTTTGTTAAAAAGAGATATGGTTCCATGAGACTTTTCATTGTTTATAGAGCTTTGAATAACATCACTATTAAAAACAAGTATCCTTTGCCTCGTATTGATGACTTGTTTGATTAGGTCTAGGGAGCTTAGTACTTTTCCAAGATTTACTTGAGATCTGGATACCATCAGCTGAAGGATAAGGAGGATGACATCCCAAAAACAGCCTTTCGTACTAGATATGGGCATCATGAATTTGTTGTTATGCCATTTGGATTAACTAATGCACCTATTGTATTCATGAATCTTATGAATAGAGTATTTCATGAGTTCTTAGATAAGTTTGAGGTTGTATTTATTGATGACATTCATTTATTTTCTAAAAATAAAGAGGAGCATCAAAAACATATAAGGGTTGTATTACAAACATTAAAAGAAAAGAAACTATATGGAAAATTCAGAAAGTGTGATTTTTGGTTGCAACAGATTTATTTTCTTGGGAACATTGTAAATAAGTATGGAATAACAATTGATCCTGCCAAAACAAAAGTAGTTGATGAATGGAAAATACCCACAAATGTTACAGAGATTCGTAGTTTTCTGGGCTTAGAAAGTTATTACCAAAGGTTTGTTAAGAACTTTGCATGGTTATCTAGATCGATAACTAAGTTAACATGCAAAGGGTTTAAATTTTTTTGGACAGAGGAATGTGATGTTTGTTTTTAGGAACTGAAGAAGAGATTGGTGAATGGTCCAGTTTTGGCCTTACCTTCCCGAAATGGTGATTTTTTCATCTACAATGATTCTTCTTTGAAAGGACTTGGTTGTGTTTTGATACAGAATGATCAGGTAATTGCCTATGCTTCGAGACAACATAAACCTCATGAACTAAATTATCCCACACATGACTTGGAATTGGAAGCTATGGTTTTTTCTTTGAAAATATGGAGGTATCATTTATATGGAACCAAATGTCAAATATATACTGACTATAAAAGTCTAAAGTATATATTCACTCAGAAAGAATTAAACATGAGGCAGAGAAGATGGCCATAACTGATAAAAGATTATGACTGCACAATTAATTACCATCCCGGGAAAGCAAACAAAGTGGAAGATGCCTTAATTCGGAAACATCATGAATCATTAATCATGCTACGTTTGGAACATGATCCCTTGATTAATTATTTGATGAATTTTGGCTTAGAAGTTATTGGTACAGGGAATACATCTGTATTGTTTCGAGTTTCAGTGCAGTCTTCGTTATTAGACAGAATTAAGTAGGCGCAAAAGGAAGATTGTGAGCTATAGAAAAAGGTATAATTGGTTAAAATGGGTAAGTTGTCAGAATTTAATCTTGATAAAGAATGTGTTTTAAAATTTGGAAAAAGGTTTTGAGTGCCTATTGATCCTCAGTTGAAGAAATATTTGTTGTGTGAAGCTCATAGTTCTCCATTTTCTGTTCATCCTGGCAGTAATAAGATGTACAGATACCTTTGAGAGTATTATTGGTGGGATGGAATGAAAAGAGATATTTCTGCTTTTACCATGAAATGTTGACATGTCAATAGGTTAAAGAAGAGACACAGTTACCAAAGGGGATGCTTCAGCCTTTGCATGTGCCAGAGTTGAAATGGGAGAATGTATCCATGGACTTTGTGGTGGGACTACCAAAGACTTCTCTAGGTAACAATTCTATTTGGGTTATTGTTGATCGGCTAACAAAGTCTTCACATTTTCTATAAATTCAATATACAATGCCTTTGGATCAGATTTCTCGATTGTACCTCAAGGAGATTGTCATGTAACATGGAGTTCCTCTTTCCATTATATCTGAATGAGATCCCTGGTTCACTTCTAACTTTTGGAAGGGACTTCAGAAGTTGTTGGGCACATAGTTAAATTTCAGTACATATTTTCATCCTCAATCAGATGGGAAATTAGAACAAATGATTCAAACTTTGGAGGATATTCTTTGAGCTTGTTCAATGGACTATTAGGGAAGTTAGGATCAACATCTTTCATTATTTGAGTTTTCTTATAAAAATAGTTTTCATTCTAGTATTCAGATGGCACCTTTTGAGGCCTTATATGGAAAGTGGTGTAGGACTCCAACGTTTTGGGATGAAGTCGGTGAAATAAAGTTGATGGGGCCATAATTAGTTGAAGAAGTGGCTGAGAAAGTGAGGATGATCCAGCAACACATGAGGATAGCTCAGAGCAGGCAGAAAAGTTATACAGATAACAGAAGGAAAGACTTCTCTTTTGAGGTAGGTGACCATGTTTTTTTTAAGTCTCTCCTTAGAAAAGTGTGATGAGTTTCGGTAAGAAAGGAAAGATAAGTCCAAGGTTCGTCGGTCATTTCAAAATCTTGGAGAAAGTTGGAACAGTTGCATACCGTGCAGCTTTGCCTCTGAGTTTGTTTCAGGTACACAATGTTTTTCATGTTTCGATGTTGAGAAAGTATGTGCCAGATTCATCACATGTCTTGATCCCAGAAGCAGTTCAACTGGAAGAGAACCTTTCTTATGAAGAGAAACCAGTTCAAATTCTTGATCGAAGGGAATAGGTATTGTGGAATAAGTTAATCCACCAGGTAAAGGTTTTGTGGAGAAACCACATGGTTGAAGAAGCAAAATGGGAGTCTGAAAATGCTATGAGAGAAAAATACCCTCAGTTTTTTAATAAGTAAATAAAATTGTGAGGATACAATTTCAATAAGGTGGGGATAATGTAACACCCCAAGTTTTTCTAAAAATAAATATAAATTCATGGAACTTTGTTTTAAGTATATTTTATAACTAGACTTTTAACATAATTTTTCTGCTTCTATGTTTTGAATTTCAAGAAACTGTCATCTACAATTATGTTCAGTATGTTATTTGGATTCTATTAGAACCAACTTGTTTTTTGGTGAATAGTAACATACCCTTATAAATATTAATATTAATATTAATATGACCCTAATAAATAGTAAATTATTTTATTATTTTATTTTATTAAGGCTTTAATATAATAGCATCTAGGTTAATTTTTCATTGTGATATAGAAGTAGTTACAGAATTAGAATTGTTAATTTTTGAATTAAGTATGATTTTATTTAAAAATTAAATTAAAAATATTTAGAAAATTATTTTCAAAAAATAGACTTCATTTTTGAAATCTAAATGTCAATAAATGGTTAGGGTGAATTTTGGGAATTTTTCTGAAATAGTTGATTTTTCAGTGAATAGTAAAAATTACGGTTTTTAGTTTCGGTGTATTAATGACATCATTAATGATATAATAATGATGTCATAAATTTGTTCGACTTGTTTATAGTTAAATAATATTTTATGTTTCTCAAGTGTCTTATACCATGGGCAAATACCATGGGCAATCCCATGGTTTTGTAAATACCACTCATGAGGTGTTCCTTTAAAATTATAAAAATAATCCCTCACTTTTTCTATAAATACCAACTCTTACCTTCATTGAATTCATTCCCAATTCTCCCTCAACGAAGCTATGGCCTCCTTACCTTAATATTATTGCTCCCAAGGTTTTTTCAAGCCCCCAAGGTCCCATCCTTCAAGTTCTAAGGGTTACTCTACAAGGTAAGAAAATTGTCAATTTCTTTCTTTTTTCCATTCAAGTTCTCTTTTATGTGGTATATCTTTCATGTTTCCATACCATGTTCAAATTTTCTTCTTATTATTGATCTAATATATATTATGATTCATTTATGGATGTTTTAATCTTGTCCCCTCTCTTTTTAATATTTTCTAAAACCATGTTGTGTAGCCGTTAGGCTGCCGAATGTTTGTAAGCGATTTCACAATTATTCTTTTATTTTGAGTTATTTCCTTATTATTTCTTCATATATCCTTAATAAAGAGGAATGAAATCTCCAGAAATCATATATATTCTATATTTTATCATTTTTATGGAAATATTACTCATCATTATTCTTCTCCTCTCCAACTTATTTAAATAATAAAAACATTGTCTGTTTGTGTCGAATTACCGACATCGTGGACGATGTGATTTTAAAATCCATTAATTATTTAAAGTATAGTCATGATACCATTTATATGGTTGAACCAGATTATAATATATGTTTTATGACTCACCCATGGTTCTGTAATTATTTGGTACTCATGTTTCTAATTTATAAGACCAAACGAGGTTGTTATTATCAAATAACCACTAAAATGATCTAAACGAACATCATTAATTTTCTAACTTATGAATCATCCTCATGTAAGAATTAATAATTATTAATTTAATAATTTATGTTACTGGATATATTTAAATACTACTCCATTCCAATTCTTTAGTTTCACTTCCAATCGAAAATAATTTCCATCATGGACCAATCATGGAAATCATGTTAAGAACTCACCCAAAAACAGTGCAAAGGGGAACATACTAAAAATTAAGGGTGAAATGTTGTTATTAAATGATCATATAAGATGTTATAAACGTGAACATGGTCTTTTAAAATATTAATAACACTCTTTTAACCATTATATAGTAGGTTTAAACAATTTGGAAGTAATACAAACCCGAGGTAAGGTAATTCTTAACCTGATTGCCATTCTTTGGGTTAACCTTCTACTTAATTATTTATGTGCTATTTAATTTGTTTGTGTGATGGGTTCTATTTATATTATGTTTTATTATGTGTATTTATAGTATATATACATAATCCATCCACTCTATTAAGTCTCTCTTTAATTTTATGATATTTATAAGGTTCTTTTCATTAAAAATCCTTTTTTTTATTCAGTTTTTCGAAATTCCAAAGTAATATTTTTATGGAATTATTCATGTTGTATGATTATTTTTTGGTTCTTGGGAATTATTTATGATTAAGGGTGGGACATATATTTCCCCCCAATTCATTGGTTATGAGTAAGTTGGAGGTCGGCCGTATGGTTACTCTAAGTGTAACTGCGATGGTTACACAAAGTAATGTTGTCGTGAGGGTTACAAATTATAAGGTAGCCAAGAATGGTAACAAGATTATGTAATTAATTACCCAAGATACCTTTATTAATATATTTATGTTCTCATGTTTTTTTTGGATATTGTGTAAATCTCATGTTACAAAAAGTAAGTATATTTGGGTGACAAGAATGTCTTTTGAAAATGCTTTCATACGTTATGAGTATTCATGGACTAATGTGATTTTTTCCTTTTTTTTCCATCCTTTACTGAGCTTTTGTGCTCATCCCAAGTTTTTAAATGATTTTTCACAGGTTAATGGATGTTTAATACAAGGAATAAAGACATGTTAAATGTCAAAGAATTGTCATGGAGTCCTGTTTTAAGTTTTAATGTTTTTTTAATTTAAAAAAATGGAAACTATTTTTATGGTATCCACTCTATAATAATGTGTAATGTCCTAATTCTCTAAAGCTCTAAACTTGAAAAGATCTTCAATGTAAAAGGAAGTGTTTTCTTGTTGAAATTTAATATTATGTATGTAATAAGTCTGGGTCCTTATAATCTTACTTTATTCTTTTGTTGTGCCTTTGAACAGTCTTGTACTGTCTTCTATGGTGTGATGTTTTTTCCTGCATTGGTGTCCTTGTGTGTTGTGCTTTTCTTTTCCTACTGCTGGTACTGCTTTTTCCTTCTTCACTTGTATGGTTCTTTTTTCCAGCAGTCGTTTCATATGTTCCACGCCAGCCATTTTTCCGTTCATCAAGCTCTCGTACACCACCTAATTTTCACAAGTACCTTGATTCAGGGGAGCTTTTCACTTCTAACTTTTTCCATTTTTTTCTTTGGCACTCCCTTTTCATGATTCTTTACCCACCCTTATCTACATTATTAACTTCATGGAGGACCATTTTCGGTTTTAAGTGTGGGGAAGGGCGCCTTTATTTGGCACCCCATTTTTATTGATTGATTTCCCAAGTACTTTGGGTAGTATATGTTCTTAGGTGCATCTAAAGGGCGTTATAGATGTCATGGGTTTATACCAATTAGCAAAAACTAAATTTTAGAAATTATCTCTGAAAATGGATCATAAGTCCGGATTGTCGAACCTAGTTTGCGATGTGAATAAACTTTTTAATACTTGAAAAGGAGAATTAAGCCAATAATTTAGAAAAACAGTTTGTTTAAAGTTGATTTTTGTGATGGACTAATTATAATTGATAAACCCCTTAAAATGGAAGTCGAATTGTGCATAAGGAGAAGTGAGATTTTGTGAATTGTTGTTGTCTCACTTGTGGCTATTATGTGGTCTTAATTTCATGAACTCTTGACTTGCTCAAACATTTTCATCATGTATTGAAATGAGCATATTGGGAAATATTTGATGCTAATCCGAGTGTATAATGAGATGAAAATGGAGGTAGGAACTCTCTTTGAATGAATAAGGGAAAAATAAATTTTAAACAAAATTGAATTATGAATGAATGGTTAACTGTTTTGGATTAAGTCTACTTTGTTGTTTAACATCATAGACTTGGGAATCCATGAAGTATGAATTCTGTAATTTTTAATGGTAATTAGTTCAAAATTCATTTTCATCTAAATGGTATAATCTGTGATATTTCTACCTTTTTCTTTGGTGACACCTTGGTTATGATTTTCTATGATTTTGTTTGTGTAAAATCAACCAGTCAAGTGTGGTGGGGTTTGATGCAATGTTGTGCATAAGGAATTTCCACTTGGTCTAATATCTAAAAAATGGTTTTGTGTATGGTGTTTACATTATTTTCACAATGATAGTGTATCTTGATAGGTTTTTCGGTCACCAAAGGATAAAGCATGGATTCTTTGATGTTTGGAAATTAAGATGGAAATTGGAGGAATAAGGACCCTTTTCCCCTGATTATGCTAGAAGGGAGTCATTCAGATCAACCACTTGACATAAAGGACGAAAAAATGAGGAATTTCAAAGGCAGAAATGACCCACACAGTAGTCGTATGATTTATCCAAACCATGTGCAAACCGTGCGGGAGGAGATTCCACTTACAGGAAGGCTCGTGTGGTTGTCACACGGTTTACCATACTGTGCGGGCTATTCAGAAGGAAACCATGTGGTTTAAAGATTCAAGACAGAAGCTTTCGCATGGTTGGCACATGGTTTACCAAACTGTGCGCCCAAACGGTGCGGCTGAAGGATTTGAGATAGTAGCACTGGCACGGTTGGTGCACGGTTTACCAAACTGTCTGCCCAAACCATGCATACCAGTGTAGCTTTCTTCTTTTTTCTTTACCACTTTCCAACAAATCCTTGACCCGGTATTTTCTTTGATTCATTCTTTTGGACAACTGGGAAAGTCCCTTTTTGACCTGGGGAGACCCTGAGGAGTAAAGGGGACTAAAGGATAATATGAGGGCATGGAGGGACACAAGAGGAGGAGGGAGATATTTTTTTGGGAACTTGTTTTGTTCTTGTATGATTGTACTTCTGATGTTTCTATCAGTTCTGTTGCAATGAATTCTCTAATTCATTTTAGTAAGTTTCTTAATCTTTCAATCATGAGTAGCTAACCCCCCCCCCCTTGTGTTGTGGCTGGGAAAAATGTGGGTTCGCTAGAACCATTTTCTCTATTATTGTATTAACATGACCTCTAACCTAATTATCCCAACACTTCTATATTTTATTTCACTGGAAACATCCATATCAGACCAATAATGGAGTTTCCAGGGATCTTTGGGATAATTACGACAAGAATATCCATGACCATTGGATAACATTGTCGTTTCTAGAGGGTGTTTCTTACACTAAGAGTTAGTATAAATCAATTGCCAGACCAAGGAATTGATTTCTACCGACATGATCAGAACTCACTAGATCAAGGGAGTTCCAGAACATATGAAACCGAGAAATGTGAGTTATTATGAACAATACAACACAATAGGGAATAAGGTTTTAATGTACCACATGAATGCCTAGCCCCGACACATTTTCATTATTATTCATTAAAATTTGGTTTTAAGTAATATTCAGTTTCACGTTTAATCAATAGTGAATTAGAAAATCCCTATTAACTAGTTACCTTTTGAGACCAGTACCAATGAACCAACCAACCGTGTTTAAATTCAGCATCTTCACCAAGTGACGTCAATTCAAGAAACATAAAACGCCAATTCTGTTTCCCTGTGGACTGACCCCGTACTTGCTCACTATACTAGTACAAGTTAGGGAATTTAATTTGGTTGAAAAGATTATTTCAGGTTAACAATTGGAAAGGTCAGCCGAGCTAAATAGCTTTGATGGTGTGAATTTGAGAGAAGGGGAAGTTCCCTTTTATAAGAGGGGTGAGGGTCACCTTAGGAAAAGATTGAAATATTATTTTATAATAAAATATTTTTCAGTTTTTAATGGCTTCAAAATGATTTATTTCAAGGCTAAGGTGGGTATGGGTCGAAAACCACTCAACCAATAGGTTTTACACAGGTTTGGGTCACTATATTAACCTTATCTTGTACATTTAACTCTTAGTTAAATAGTTTGACATTTACCATGTCTCTTTGTATTTTTATATTATATGGTTAATAAACTTACTATAAACTTCCAAGAGAACCTCAAATGGTTCATTAATGACATATATAATATTTTTTAATCCTTTTGGATGAACATTATATTTTTAGGGATAGAATATCATTTAATAATATAATATTTGTTTTAAAAACACTTTTATGTCAATTTTGACACTATTTGGTATTTTGTTTTTGTAAAATTCATAACAGCATTATTACTTCAAAAAATAATTTAATCAACCCTAAAATGTCATATTAACTGATAAAATTAGTGTAATTAATTAAAATTTTCAAATTATATTTATTTGGATATTTATAATATCAATTATTTTAATCTTTCATTAATAAGGTAATTACTGCATCATCATTGTGTCATAAATAAATTTAATTATTTAATTTCTAAAAATTATAAATAAAGTACCATTATGTAGTAAATCTTTTTATCTTTATAGTGAATATTTATAGTCGAATTTATGTTATGTATAACCCTATATTAAAAATTCTTTAGTTATTAAACTTTGATTTTAACTCTTTTAACTATTCTTTAAATAAAATAATAATAAATGTCATAATCTAATAAAAGTGGACATAAAGGATCATATTTTATTCCTTAGGTTGTTTTTGGTCGAATTACACTTATCTAATAGAATTAGGACATGTGTTAGGGTAATAATAATATCATTTTACCCTTAATTACCTTATTTACTTTTAACCGCGGTAAATAAAAGTAAAAAGTTACTATTCACCAAAAATTATTTTCAACTTATTGGAACACATTTTACTTACTAATATAAACTGTGTCTCTCATATTTTTTAAATTCAACTCACAGAAGTGGTAAAATTAAGTTTTATACAAATTTGGAAATGCTCATAGAAAATGGGTAGAAGACGGTAAAAAGTTTGATAAAATTTTATATATCTAAACTTATTATAAAATGGCCCATTGAATTATGTTAAACATATATAGGTATTATGTATCTATTTTGACCTAAAATAAATTTAAATAAAATAATTAAATATTTAATTAAAAAGACTATTTTAAACAATAATGTAGTGTTTTTCACTATTCATCAAAAATTGAAAGTTTTTAGAAAAAAACAAAAATTCACCCTAAGCTAATTTTGATATTCTGAATCCAAAAATGAAGTCCATTTTGAAAAATAAAATTTATAAAATTTCAAAAAGTGGTTATTACTATTCATAATGGCTTGTTTGATTGGTTGTGGTGTGTTTGAACTCGAAGTTGCGTACAACACAAGTTATTGTACTATTCAAAGGGAAACGAACCGTGGAAGCTTGGGGTGTTACATTCTACCCACCTTAAAATAATTTTGTCCTCAAAATTTTTAGAATATTATTGCATAAAAATATTCATGTGGTTCTTCATCATAATTTCTTCGGGTTCCCAAGTTGCCTCTTCTATCTTATGATTTCTCCGTAGAACTTTTACCAGGCGAGTCGTCCGGTTTCACAGCACTTGTTCTCTGGTATCAAGAATTTTGATAGGCTCTTCACAATAAGATATATCAGGTTCCAGTTCAATTTCCCCATAGGTGAGTACATGCATTGGGTCAAGCATGTATTTTCTCAAAAGTGTTATGTGGAACACATTGTGAACTTTGGAGAGACTTGGTGGCATTACCAAACGGTAAGCTACAGCCCCAATTAGTTCTAGAATTTCGTAAGGTCCGCTGTACTTGGGACTCAATTTACCCTTCTTACCGATTTTTATAACTCCCTTCCATGGAGATACCTTCAATAAAACATGATCTCCTACCTGAAATTCCAAATCCTTCCTTCGATTATCGGCACAGCTCTTCTGCCTACTTTGTGCTGATTTGATGTGGTTTTGGATAACCTTCACCTTTTCCATCATTTCCTCAACATGTTCTGGTCCTATGAGTTTTCTTTCACCAAAATCATCCCAACAAGTTGGTGTGCGACATCTCTTTCCATATAACGCTTCATATGGTGCCATCTGAATACTTGAATGGAAACTATTCT
This sequence comes from Viscum album, assembly GCA_963277665.1. Taxonomy (NCBI): domain Eukaryota; kingdom Viridiplantae; phylum Streptophyta; class Magnoliopsida; order Santalales; family Viscaceae; genus Viscum; species Viscum album. The sequence continues at coordinate 48,618 of CAUJRU010002238.1, forward strand.
TATAGGAAAATTATACCAAAGGTAAATATTGATCCCACATACCTTGAAATTCAAGTGAGAAAGATCTCAACATGTCTTCTAAGGTTTTAATAGTTTTTTTTGATTGTCCATTAGTATGAGGGTGGTAGGTAGTGCTCAAATGAAGTTCAGTATCCAGGTCTTTCTGAATAATTCTCTAGAATCGTGATATAAAACAGGGATCACGGTCATAAACAATCGATAAGGGTACTCCATAAAGTCTTAAAACTTCATTAATATAAATTCTGGCTAGAAATTCAAGTGGTAAATCTTCTCTTAAAGTGAGAAAATGTGTTGACTTGGTAAGATGATCTAAAATGACCCATATGGAATCATTCCATCTAGGAGTCTTTGGTAGCCCCATGACAAAGTCTATAGTAATATTATCCCATTTCCACTCAGGTATGGGAATTGGTTGCATTACTCCTCTAGGTTGTTGCCTTCCAGCTTTCACTTGCTGAGAAACCATACATCTTGACACAAAATCAGCAATCTCCCTCTTCATGTTATCCCACCAAAAATGTTCCTATAAAATTCTATACATCTTGGTGCTACTAGGGTGTATAGAGAAATTGGATCTATGAGCATCATCCAACAATTCCCTTTTTAGGTTAGGTAAATCGATAACATAGTCTCTTACCAAATTTGAAAATCTCATATTCATATATGAAGTCACTAAATCTCCCATCATTCACAACTTTAATTTTCTTTTGAAACTCCTCATCATTAGTCTGAGAACTTTTTATCCTTTCTAGTAAATATGTTTTGGTAACCATTTGAAAAATAATTGATGTTTGACCTTCCATGTTTATTCCCATATCCATCATTACTAGATCCATGAAAACAAGATCCCTTTCGATTCTCATCAAGTTCAAAACTCCATTATCCTTTCTACTCAAAGCATTTTCCACCTTATTTTCTATCCTCGGGTGGTAGTGTACAGTGAAATCGTAATCCTTGAGTAGTTCAAACCATCTCCTTTGCCTCATGTTGAGTTCTTTCTATGAGAAAATATACTTTAAACTCTTATGATCAGTATATATCAAACATTTTTCACCATAGAGATAATGTCTCCATATCTTCAAAGCAAATATTACAGCTAATAACTCAATATCATGAGTAGGATAGTTTTTCTCATGAATTTTTAGCTGTCGTGATGCATAGGAAATACCTCTATCATTCTACATAAGGTCACAACCAAGTCCTTTCATTGAAGTATCACTATAAATTACAAACCCATCATTCCCCGATGGTAGAGTCAAGATAGGATCATTGACTAATATTCACTTTAGTTCTTCAAAAAATTCTTCACACTCTTTTTTCCAAACAAATTTAACCCCTTTATGTCTGAGCTTTGTTAATGGGTTATCCAACTAGTAAAAATTCTAGATAAAACGTCAATAATAACCTGCTAAACTAATAAAATTGTGTACCTCAGTTATATGCATTGGTTCTGGCCATTCATGGATTGCCTTGGTCTTTGAAAGATCAACATAGATTCCATCCTTAGAGACAATTTATCCAAGAAAAGAAATCTCCTAAAGACAGAATTCACACTTGTAAATTTCCTATATAATTCATTTTTTCTAAGAGTATTTATAATAATGTGCATGTGATTTTCATGATCTTCATAGATTTTAGAGTATACAAAGATATCATCAAAAAATACCACTAAACATTCATCAAGATATTCCTTGAGAACTATTTCATTAGATACATGAAGAAATAGGGTGCATTAGTCAACCCAAAATGCATTATTGTAAACTCTTAATTCAGGTACCTGGTTCGAAATGTTGTTTAAGGAATGTATTCCTTCTTCACACAAAACTAATGATATCTAGATCGAAGGTTAATTTTTGAAAAATATTGATCTCCGTGAAGTTGTTCAAATAAATCATCAATGTGAGGTAGGGGATAATTGTTATTTATTGTTATAGAATTGATTTCTCTGTAGTTAATCCACAACCTCATAGATCTGTTTTTCTTCTTAACAAAAAGAATAGGGGATCACCATGGAGAAACACTAGGGAGAATAAATCCATTATTACTCAATTCCTCTATTTTTTTCCTTTATTTCCACTAATTCCACAGTGGACAATCTATAAGGGGTCTTCGATATGGGACTTGAACTAGGAATTAAATCAATGGAAAACTCAAATTCTTGTTTTGGAGGATGTCCATGTAGATCTTTTGGAAACACATCAACATATTCTTGCACAATATGTTCGCCCTTGATTTGAACATTCCTTTCCTCATCCATAGTTATTTCATTCTATTCCTCCCCAATAATTTAATTTAGTTAAGCTATTGGGGGTGGATCTAGATAAGAATTATGTGGTGACGTTTTTTCTCTAAAGATAAGGTACTCCTTATCATCATTGATAATTGTAACCTTATTCTTATTACAATAAATTTTTGCATCATGGTCTAAAATCCAATCCATACAATTGATTATATCAAATTCAATCATGGGTATGATGATGAGATCAACAGATAAAGAACATTTATATTCCTTAATGGGAACTGATTTTCAAAAATTTGTTGCAAAGATACTTCCCTTAGGTGTTTTAAATAACAAATCCCTTGTTAGTTCAAATTGAAAATATCTAATTTTCTTAGAAAAGTAGGAAGATATGAAACAATGTGATGATCCATAATCAAATAAATCATTTGACAAATTTGATGAAACCATTAAATTACCTGCCAAGACGTATTTCATAGCTTCAACCTCAGTAGTAGTGATAGCATAAGCTTGTCCTTGATCACTTGGACTTTTCTGTGGTAAGTTTCTTTGGCACTTACGACATTTATTGGCATAATTCACCATTTTCCTACAATTGTAGCATTCAACATTGACATCCTCTTTCTTCCCCTTGAAATCAAGATCTTTGTGGCCTTTTTCACCGCACTTATAACAGACTCACATTCCCTTCAAGAAAGTACCGGGGTGTTTCTTCCCACATTTACTGAAGGATGGGTATTCAACTTTTACCTTCTTCCCCATATTTCCATTTTCAGAGTGTTCATCAGATATCTTCTTCTTCTTATTTGCTTTAAATTCATAAGACTTAGAGAATTATTTTTCTATCTTGATAGCACATGAGACAATATCTTTGTACGATGAGAAGGATTGTGAGACGAATGCTCAATAGAGAAATGGTTTTATCCAATCAAAGAAACAATTAATCTAACTTCTTGGGTTACGTGTATAATCTATAGCATGCATTTCTAACCTCATAAATTTAGCCTTGTATTTCGTGACATTCTCATACTTATTTTGTATCAGACTCAAAAATTGCCTATCCATATCTTCTCGATGGTCACAAGGAAAATATTTTTCTAAGAAAATCTCTTTAAACTCCCTCAAATTTATATTTTATACTTCATCGTCTTCCTTTGTGTTTTGAATCAATGACCATCATTGATCTTCATCTCCCGTGAGGTGATAAACTTTGATGACAAATTTTTCCCTTACGCTACTCCCCAAAGCGTGGAATATTTTATCTAAGGGACTTATCCATTGCTCATCTACAAATGGATTTTTAGTCCCATTTAAGGTTGCTGGTTTTTTCTCATGAATAAGTCTAACATTGATCCTCCACATTGTGGATCAGGGTGCTCCATATGGGTAAGGTTATTATTCATAACCTAAGTGAGTTATCCCAGTGTGGTGATAAGATGATCAGCACTAGTTGCATCACCAACTCCACTATAATTATCTTGAGCAGGAAGGAAATCCCTACATGGATTATGTGCATTGATATGGTTTCCATTCCTTTCACTAGACGCCATTTCTAAACAATGACATACACTATATTAGTTAATGAATCGAAATACATAATTCCAAACTTGTAAAAAAGTTAACATAAATTAAACAGTTATCGATATAATCCATAATCATAAAAATGTTTTCTTTGAGGAATTATATACTCATAAACCCTTTATAATGGTTTTTAAAGAAAATGAGAATTATCTTAAGCATATCCCATGGGAGTGTCGTAACCAAGAGTGCAGTAAGGCCCATTGTCATGCACCAATTCCCATTCGAGTCTAGCTCAACGCGGTGTTTTCAGGTTTTACCCCTAGGTACATTTGTGCCAGAGCTTCCTTTACCTACTCGTATCCAGACAAGGATATATTTCTTGGAAAACTTACAAAATCTCTATAATACCAAAATTTTAGGAAGTTCTTCTATACTAATCCTCAAATTCTATCTTAGGTTAATGTTTTATAATCAGAGTTTTTCTAAATCTAGCTTCCAAGGTTTGTACTAAACTTCCTCTGATACCAACTGTAATGCCCTGACCCTAGTTACCTAGAGTCGTTACATTATTACATAACATTGGCATGATCACAAAATATCAAGTCTCGAAAGACCGATTATTTTATTAGCCTTATAAATACTAGAAAAATTCATAAGTTTTACATTAAATTATAAAATGAAAAACTACAACAACATAGTCTCCATAGGCCACACTCATATCCCTTATAAAATCACTATGGTTCAGTCATAATATAGTTCTTCACATTTTGGGATAAATAAAACATAGAAAGGGGTGAGCTCAGATGCTCATTAAGGATAACAATATAATGAAAACTTTCATAAATAAGCATAAATGCTTAAGGAAATTTAAGACTAAAACAAAATACTTTTAAACGTGAACTTTAGTATAATATGGGAAAGATAAAATCATATAATTCCATTTACATATTCACATAGATATTATAATAGTCGAATAATCAAATGCAATATCAATAGCCACATTCATAATGATGAAATGCATAATGCCAGACTTCATAACCACATAGTCAAGGCTTTGTGCCAAGACTACAACTAAGATTTTGTCAAGGCCTTATGCCAAGACACTATCTTGGCTCATGATACCTACTAATGCATCGAGGAGCTATAGAGGGCTCCACTCATCACTTACCATGTCCAATGCATTCCTCATATTAAAAGGTTTAAATATAACATAAACCTTCGTATTAAAACTAGAATATGAAATGTAAATACTTTATCCATAAACCATGAATGGTATAAAAATAACACATCCACATTCAAATATATCACAAAACCATAAAAATAATATGGAAGATTTTTATCATAATAACTCAACTTCAACCAGTTTAAAATCCATTAAAGGATGTTGACAGAGATGAAATCAAAACATTTTGAGAGAAATATCACTTTCTATTCTGAAGTCATTTAAAATTCATATAATTATAAAAGAAAACATTTATTTTGAAAATATTCTTGTAATCTTGTATGGGAATCTTCGACGATATTATAATGATGGAAAATATTTGCACCCACCATATAAGTTAAAAAAATTCTTACCTTAATTTTGTCGAAAAGGTCATAAAGTACCTTGTTTGGAAAATGACGGAAAGATTCCTTTAAAAACATATAAGGTAAAATAAGGGAATAAATGACTTTAACCCATTGTCTAGTAAATAGTAAAAATGTTTTTAAATACATTTTTAAGACAACATGGATGTGGATGATAAATAGGTCCAAATAGATACGTAAAAACAACCTCGGATAATAAAGAGATTGTGGAATTAACCTTTACCTTGTAATTTTCCTTGGTCGAGGGTACGTTAACCTCCTGTATAATAGTTAAATCATTTTTATTAAATTATACAAGAACTATATACATAAATATGATATCATATACGATCTTCTAATATTTCTTTGTTAATGATATTTCAGTAGTATCATCATTTCGGGTGTAAACTGATTCATTTTCCTTTATATGATATGTTACATAAGTTAATGTTTGTTATGGATAGTATGTAACTTATTCATATTCCAAATGATATTAAGTCTTTAAACATTATTTTTAATCATCAAATAAAAATTATTCTTGAATGGATACGATTGGGAATTAATCTCATCGTGTTCGTGGAGACACTAATCCGTACGTACGCACGAGAGATAATATCATTATTTTGATATTAAAATAATATATAATTGAATTGTATATATTATATATAGAATCATTATCATTTTATAGTTATTATTTAAATCATTTATACTCATTATTATACTCATCCAAATGATTAGTATTTGAATAACAAACTACACCACGACGTGGAGACGGTAATTCGTACGTACGCATGTAGGGTGACTTTGTCATTTATAGGATGGATAGAATAATGAATATGGTTGTAAAATTTTTATAATGACATTACAGTATATATAAGATACTGTAATTATTATTTTAGAATGGAAACAATAAATAAAGAGTAAGTGGAAGAAGAAAAGAACTTGAAGGAGGTGATGAAATATTTACCTCTTCTTCTGGTTCTTAATTTTTATTTGATCAAAAGGGCACCTTAGGTTGGCTTTATGAAGAAATTAAGGCCTCTAAAATGAAGGGAGGGCAGTTTATAGGAAATTTGGGTAGGGTTTGTTCGATCCAAATGGCTTTGAAGGTGTGAATTTGAGAGAATGAGAAGTTCCCTTTTATAAGAGGGGTGAGGGCACCCTAAAAAAGATTGAAATATTATTTTATAATAAAATAATTTTTGGTTTCTAATGGATCAAAAATGATTTATTTCAAGGAAAATGTGGGGATGGGTCTTAAAACACTCAACCTATAGTTTTATATAGGTTTGGAGCACTATATTAAAATTATCTTTTAGATTTAACACTTAGTTAAATAGTTTGACATTTACCATGTCTCTTTGTATTTTTATATTATATGGTTAATAAAAATACTATAAACTTCCAAGAGACCATAAAGTGGTTCATTAATGACATATATAATATTTTTTAATCCCTTTGTCTGAAAAATAGATTTTTAGGAATAGAATATCAATTAATAATATAATACTTGTTTTAATAACTCTTTTAGTTCAATTTTGACACAATTTGGTATTTTTGTTTTTGTTAAATTCATAATAGAATTATTAAATGGAAAAAAATTAATTTAATCAACCCTAACATGTCATATTAACCTATAAAATTAGTTCAATTCATTAAAAGTCTTAAATTAGATTTATTTGGATATTTATAATATCAATTATTGTAGTCTTTCATTAATAAGGTAATTACATCATCGTCATTGTGTCATAAATAAATTTAATTATTTAATGTATAAAATTTATAAATAAAATACCAGTTTGTAGGAAATCTTTTTATATTTCTAATTAATATTTATTGTCCAAATTATCTTATGTATAACCCTATATTAAAAATGGTTTAGTAATTAAACATTGATTTTAACTCTTTTAACTCTTCTTCAAATAAAATAATAATAAATGTCATAATCTAATTCAAGTAGACCTAAAGGATCATATTGTATTCCTTAGGTTGTTTTTGTTCTAAATATACTTATCCAATAAAATTAGGGCATGTGTTAGTGTAATAATAATATCATTTTTACCCTTAATTACCCTATTTACTTTTAACTGTGGTAAATAAAAGTACAAAGTTACTATTCACCAAAAATTATTTTCAACTTATTGAACCAAATTTTACTTACTGATATAAACCATGTATCTCAAATTTTTTAAATTAAACTCATAGAAGCGGTAAAATTAAGTTTTATACAAATTTGGAAATGCTCCTAGGAGGTGGGTAAAAGACGGTAAAAAGTTTGCTAAAATTTTATACATATAAACTTATTATAAAATGACTCCAATGAATTACATTGAACATATATAGGTATTATGTATCTATTTTTACCTAAAATAAATTTAAATAAAATAATTAAATATTTAATTAAAAATTCAGTTTTAAACAATAATGCAGTGTTTTTCACTATTCATCAAAAATTGAAAGTTTTCAGAAAAATACCAAAACTTCACCCTAATCTAATTTCAATATTCCGAATCCAAAAATGAAGTCCATTTTAAAAGATGAAAATTATAAAATTTTAAAAATTGTATGTTACTATTCATAACAACTATTTTGATTTGTTGTAGTGTGTTTGAACTCGAAGTTGCATACAACACAAGCTGTTGTATTATTCAAAGGGAAACATACCATGCAAGATTGGGGTGTTAAAACCAGGGGCTTAGAGTGGCACCCTCTAACTAGGTTGGGCATGGTTTATCTACCTGTATATAGAGTGGAACCCTGCTAAAGGGAATGGAATGGGTCCTACATCTATTCTTATATTAGAACCCTCCTATTGGGATAGGTCCTTGGTCCTTTAATTATCCACCGAGGGGCACCCTCCTACTAAAATAGGTCATGAGACCTCGATTACAAGAGTGGACCCTCCTGTTGGGAAAGGCTAGGTTCCTCTCTCTACTATTTGAGAGTGACACACTCTATTTGGGAAGGACATATATCCTCTATCTTAGAGTGGAACCCTCTTGTTGGGAAAGGAATGGGCCCTCTATCTTCTATCTGAGTGGAACCCTCATGTTTTTTAGGGTATGGGTCCTCGACTACTAGAGTTACACCCTCTATTTGGGATGGGCATGGGTCCTCTACCTAATATTAGAGTGGCCCCCTCTAGTTGGACTGGGCATGGGTCCTCTACCATTTACATGAGTGTAACCCTCCCGTTGCACCAGGGCATGGGTTCTCTATATAGATATTGTGTCCCCTCGAATATGTGGCATAGTTTTGAGGTGAGTCTTGACAAAGATGTTTTCTACTAGTAAGTTTTGCGAGATTCTAGGTATCATTGATGGAATTTTGGAACTGATGGAACTATTCACCTGGGTTGGGTTGTTATATGGATATCCTCTTCTCTCTCATTTGGGTTTCTTTGGTTTTATCATATATATATATATCTTTATCCATGTGGCTGGATTTGTACTCTCTTGCTTTGAGTTGAGATTTCTAATATCAATTCATATCATGTCTCTTACCCCCCCCCCATCAACTTTCAGGGTGTTCCACAGGGTATGTATATTATCACCGGAAAATGGGATTTTCCTACACATGTCATGTCTTATGTGGATGTGGGACAAGTCGACAGAGTCTATATAGGATCATAGGGATACCTAGTGCATTGGACTTCCTACAGTGGTTAGATTTTAGATATCTAAATTTGGGATCTCTCATCACTTTTAATTTATAGTCTTTTAGGTTGGTATATATTTCAGGTTGGGAATGTATTTGTATCCTTTACTTTTAGTTTTCACTATCGTACTCTTGTACACCCTAGAGGTTTTCACATGCATGGTTATATTCTTGATATTGCATCTTTTTATTATTATTCCTCTACACTTTTTCACTGATATGGTTGGGTGTGTGCATATAGGTACATTAGGAAATGGGCTTCAATTTAGTGTATGCCTTTCTGTGCTTTTCAAAACCCCATTCCTATGGAGTTGGCCTTGGGGTAGTCGCATCTTGATACCCATTGGTTCAGATTGTGATATTACACAATATCAAAATAAAAATTCTAAAGATACTCCTCTGAGTTTCTATGTCACATGTTTAGATCCCTCTAAGTAAAAATATATTTCATTCACTTATGATAAAAATATACATTAAACCAATCACCAAAGAGGTGGTGTCACCAAATTTTGAGTCCATACATAACCTCTTCCAACTCATGATCGTGGGTAGTATATTTCCTCTCATGAGGGTGTAACTTGAGTGATACATTATCCTCCACCTATTTCTCCTACATCAAGACACATCCCAAACCCATACTAGAAGCGTCACAGAAAACATCATAACCTGAACCTAGTTCCATAAGAATCAAAACTTCTATTTAAGTCAACCATACCTTTATCTCCTTAAAATATCTCTAGAATTTTTTTTTCAATTGAAACATTACACCCTTATGGGTTAAATAAGTCACTTAAGATGTGATCTTGGATTAATTTTGAATAAACCTACTTTAATAACTATCCAAAACCAATAATATTTCTATCTAAACAAATTTCTTGGAGTCTCCTAGGACTTAACAGCCTATAAAATTTCAAGATTCATTGATATGCCTCTCTTAGATATCACATTCCCCAGAAATTTCACTTCATGGATCCAAAACTGACATTCAGAAAGCGTACCATACAGATGATGGTCTTTTAAGGTTCAAATAATGATATCTAAATCCTCTTTATACTCCTCTTATGAATTGGAGTACACCAAAATATCATCCACGAACACAATAATAAAAGAGTCCCATAATGGATGAATGATTTTCTTCATCTAAAGTTCTTTTTCATTTAAGCCATAAACAACACATGAGAGTTAGTCTGATCTAATGGTATAACCAATAACTCAAACTTCTCATACTGTCTCATAAACCATATCTTCGGTATATCCTCTTCTCAGAACCTCAACTATTGGTACCCTGACCAAAGGTCAATCCTTGAAAACAAACATACACATCAAAGATGGTAAAAAGGTACATCAGTACTAGGAAAAAGATATGTGTTGTTAACAGTCACCTGATTTAACTTCTAATAGTTAATACAATGCCTGAGGTTCTTGTATACCTTTTTAACAAAGTGTGAAGGTAAATAAAATGGTGACGCACTAGGAAAGAAATTCCTATATCCTCCAAGTCCTCAAGCTGAACCTTAAGTTATACCCATTCAATAGGTGTTATTTGATGAGATGGCATAGAAATGGGCATCATACTAGGGATCATGTCTATGGTAAAATCAACCTCTCTCTAGGGTGGTAAATAAGAAAAATAATCTGGAAATACCACCAGGTATGTACAAACCACTGTAATAAGTTTACCACCCAAACAAGGTTCAACAATAGTAAGAAACATATCTAAAAAAATGCATTATATTACCCCAACATAAGGAACAACGGGTCCTTCCCTTCCTGATCATGAGTACCACTCACCCTAGAAAACATCAATGGCCCCATCATAAGATAATGACTAAACTTTATGGTGATAATAGTTTTTCTAGTCCATAAAACTAATTTTCTAATATATGACAATAATCAAGTCAAATATTTCAATCACTAATAAGTACCATACCACCTCAGATTTACTTATCATCACTAGACACATTTGGAACTTAAAACCTTTTTTAATCCTATTTCCTAAAGGTGTGGAAAGATCCAACAAGTATTTCATAAGCTCGGAACAAAATCCCAAAACATCAACTAAAATTAATGATATAAGGGAATGAGTATCCCTATATAAAATAATGTTATCACCATATAAGAATAAATAAACACCATACCTCTAACTATAGTTATCCCTGTTTCAGATTCATCTTGTGCATAATACATTACATATAGGTGTTCAGTCTAAGCTCATCTTTGATCTTTCTTAGTTACATAAACATTCCTATTAGCCTAAGAATCATAACCACCACCCATGGTATCATCTTCAAAAACCAATGAACCCTCGGTGAATGTGGATCCTACCTTACTTACCTAGGATATTATATTACAAATACATTTCAGATAACCATATAATCCACAAATATGATAATTCTTGGGATCCTCCATGCAATTCAGCTTGGTATCACCAGGTTTCCCACACTAATTTAAAAATATATATTATTTTCCTAATGAAGCCCCCAAAAATGGTCCTAACGAAAAATAGCAACCTTTCGGCTTCCTTTTCTGGCCAGAAGATACACCCTACCTAATAGTTATACCATCTAAAGCTCCACTAAAACCAGTCTTTACAGCTATGTCTTCCTCTTCCAAAGATGATTTTTAAAATACCTCTACAAACTTCAAAAGGAACATGATAATAAACATCAACCTAATATCAAGACTTATCCCCAAATCAACACTCCAAGCCTTTAGGTATGAATTAGTGATAATATATGGTGGTATATGCACCATCTCTGAAAAACATGTGGAATACACAAGAATGGTATTCTCCCCCTTATCCAAGGTTAGAAACACCTGGGTCTTCTCCACACACAATGTCTCAGGGTAAAACTGCTAATTAAATATTTTCTTGAAGGGCTCTCAGGTAATATCCTCATGCAAATTAACTTTAATAACAGAGTCTCGCAATATATTTCTCAGTACCTTTAAAATTTACAGAGAAAAACCCACCATAGAGTCTTTAGGAGTCTTAAAGAAGTTGAAAATCCTTTCAATACACTCAACCCTATCCTAAGATTCTTATGGTCTCTTATCACCATATAAAATAGGTGAATTGTATTTAGTGAACTCAGATCCATGATCCACTACATGTCCTGTATTCCCAACACCCACTTGATCTAGAGTCTGAATAGTGTGGATTACATATTCTACCAAAGAAGGTTCCAATAGAGGATTATCCTACAGTTTATATCTCATATCTTCCTCTATCAGATTTAGAAGATCTCTTCTTAGATTAATTTTCTAATAAATGCTAGAAAATAACCAATCAGATCATGAGAAAATTCCAAAAATCATAATACCAGTTTCATAATTCAAACCAATTTTTTAATACAACCAAAATTAAAGAAATTATGAATTATTCCAATGAAAGTCGTAACTTAAAAATTAATACGTAAATTTAAATAAACTTCCCATAGAGTTCATTCAAATGACCTCAAACTCTAATTCTCAGACCTCGTAAAAGTCCCTAACCACCCATGGTAACTCAAGTTGAGTCCCATAAGTGAGCTATTCGAGCCCATTTTCTGCACTTACTATCCAAATTTTGATGGTACAAACTCCTATATACATAAGACATAAAATAAAAATTAGGAACTATTGACACACTTCAGGTTGAACCTCTCTCTGATACAAAATTATAATATACCAAATTGGTTCAACCCAACAATACACGTGATTCATCAGTCACTAGGTGAGGTAAAACAAAGATAACAAAAAGAAGTCATGTATATAACAAAATAAGATATAAAATCATAGTAAAAAAAGGAAAAAATATTTAACCAGATCCATACAAACCACGAAAAATAGGATAAAATAGAAATTTATGATTCAGATAAGACCAAAAAGTATCCATGTGACCAATTATCACCTCAAAACCATCTCAAACTGAAAGAAGCAACAAAAAATTGAATCCAAGATGCTACAAAATGACCTTCACATTACCTATATCCTTTAATAAAACATATAAATCCATATGATTGAAAAAGTAGGGTGTGATAAAAAAATCCTAGTAGGATACCACCAAATTTTGTATACAACATATAATATCAATAATGAAATAGTTCTATCTTTTAAAACAACTTTATTTTTACAAATCATTTTCATAAATCTAATCCCATTGGTAAATAATGTTCTCCTTTGGTATTAAATAAAATCATTTCATATTATCAATATAGAAAAATGATAAGTATAAGTGATAAAATAGGAAAGAATATATATGCATCATAAGGTAAACAAATAAACCAATATCCCTGAAATGCGGTCATTGGATTCTAAGTCCTAGAACCACATATAAAAACCTATGAGAAATAATCCAAAATAAAAACCATCAAGCAATAAAAAATACACAAATGACCAAGAACATTATAATTTTGGATCTAGACTATGGTAAAATATGTACTATACATAAAATAACCTAAACCAGGCACAACTTTGGGTCCAATTGAAATTGAGTCCTGCCATATTCTATAGATATCAAAAAAACCACTAGTGGTGTCGCACACACTAGGGTTGGCTATGTAAATTTCCAAAAGCACCCTAAGATGAAAAGGTTATAATATTTTAGAAATAAATTTCAAACCCATGGTCATAATTTATAAAACCCAATACAAACCACTTCAGTGTTTGAAATACCCATTTTCGAATCAAAACAAACCCATTTTTAAATCAAACCCATTTAAAAACATTTACCGTTCCAATAAATCCCTTGAAACCGCAAATCACTTCAATTAAATGAAAAATCCAATGTAATTTATCAATAATGATAATTAATTCATCAAGTTAACCCATTGTATAGAAACACCTTCCTCAAAACATTATAAACCAAGCCACCTTCGACAATGGTGATTGGAAACAAATATATCGACCTTAAAAATATAAGGAATGTCAAGAAACTACAAAGGATAAATAGAAAACACTATCATTTCATGAATATCAACCATAATTTTATCCAATGTAGTTACTGTGAACAATGAAACAGAGAGCCATAAAGAACTCTTACTTAAATAGGTTCACCACAACAGCCCTGATGATCAATCGATGAACGGATGATATAGAAGGAATAGAGGTATGAAAAATTACTAAGGGTGAGATTTGGTTAATTAGAGGGATGAAAAATGCAGACTGAAAGAATAATAACCCACATAGTTCCCTAGAAACCCAAGCCGTGAGACCTACATGGCGTGTAATCACATTACACGATGTGAATTCCATGAACATTGAAAACACTGAAAAATGCATCTCTTTTTTATAAAAATGTGATTTTATCCATTAGACAATGTGAATTTCAAATAAATGATGTGTAAACTTCATTCCCTGAAACCGATTTTATAGATATCTTGGCATAATCTTCTATGGTATCAGATGTCTCGGAACAGGCCTAGTATGTATTAGATGTATTGGAAAAAGCCTCGACGATATTTTTTAGATGTACATAATTATTCATTCCATTATTATGAATTCAGTTATTGGTATTCCATGTGATTATTTGATTAGTTTGAATATTTAGGGTTAAATTTCATGATCATGTTATTATTTATATGGAATTATTTGATCATCATTTAGCCTTTCCATATTATACTCATGTTTTTGATTAAATGGCATGTGTTTTAATTATTTACCTTTCTATAGTGATTATGCCATATTTATTTATATCTTCTATTGTACTCTTACCATTATTGAGAATCTTATCTCAAAACTTTATTATGTTTCATTTTCCCTAAGATATGGGGAAGTATTTTGTGATTGATATATAGGGATATAATAAGGGGAATAATGTAATTTTCAAAGAAAATTCTTTGTGTATCTTAGGTTTTAAATTATAATGTGAATTCAAGGTATGTTTTTATTTTAACAAGACTAATAAAATATTCATTCATTCAAGATTTGATTCCTTTTATATTATACCAATGTAATAAAGCATACATCAGTACCAAGATACTAGGGTCATGGTTTCTACAACCTCACTTCTGCAGTGTTGTAAGGGTTGGTACCAATTGTGTTCAAACATTAAACCCCGCTGCAATGTGTAAAATGTTACTACAGCATGTGGATCCTAAGAACCCAGGATATGGAAAGGTATATAAACCTTAATAACTTTTCATACCTTTTCCAAAATCTCAATCATCATCTATGGTCATGGAGTCATTACTAGTTTTTTTGTACAATATGTGCCTACTCAATCTAGAATGTATCTAAACCATTTAATTTTAATTAAAAAATACTTCTCATTTAAACATAAAACTTATTCAATAACTATCTAACACTAATATAAAGATATATTGTGGTGTTTTTTTAATATCAACACAATGAATTCATATGCACCATATCTCTCCAAAAACATCTATGAAGATACATCAAAACTAATAATGATTCAATGTGAATTAAATTCCACCAAGTCTCACTGTGAATAAAATTACACCATGTCTACCAAGTATTTAAATTATTTCATTACACAAATATTTCATAATCTATCAAAAAATATTGACCATCTATCAAAACAACACGCAGCATTCTTAATTATTATCAACAAATACATCACAGCCTCTTTGGTTGAAATATTCTCCCTATTTGGTTTTTTATTAACAATTTTTCCATACCATAAATATGTCTTCATCTAGATAAATAGTACATTCAAATCTTTATCCCTCCTTTTTAATAAAATACAAAGGGTCTATGTACCTTTTATTTTAGATTTAGATTTTCTTTCTATTTTGGTATTGCTAAATTCTTCTTCATAATCTCTCCCCCAATATTATTGAATTTTTTGAGGGTAAACTTCATCATATATTACTCCCCCTTATTTAATTAACTTCTTACAACTAATTTTTTTTAGGATAAATAATTATTTTTCATACTTCCAATAATTAAATATTAAGAGAGACTATGCTCCCTCCTCGTATTTACCTTCCAATGCCTTGTCATCTCACATATAAAAATATTATCAATAACTTTAATTTCACTTCATACCACTTATAGATATATAAATGAAGTATTTCAATTCTCTCAACCATCCTTTATTAAACTTCCATCTCACTTTCTCAATTTATGTATGCTTCTCAATAGAGTTCTTGTGAGTGTTTTATCACTTGGAAATGCGCCATCAACAAGTCTTCCAAGCTAAATAAGTCTGAACTCAGTGTAGGAAACAATATTATTTTTCAATCACATCAATGATTTTTATATCACTCGTTAATCACAATTACTTACATCTTAGCCAATTTAAACCCTTTAATAACAAATTTTTTGTGATCTCAATCACATTTACATAAAAACTGTTAGTGAATAAGCAGTTAAGCATAGGAATTTGAGATATACTATATGTTGAAAAAAAAATTACAACTTGTAAATGGAAAACTAGTGATAACATATGATATCCATGATCTTAATTTATTCACAATACTTCTTCATTTTTAGGTAAATCACAACAACCTTTGAATGTTCATCATAAAACCCCTTTTATTCTTTAGTTCCAAACACAATATATAATATGAATCTTTAACACTTAGTCACCATTTGTATATGATAATTCATTAATCACAATATCTTTAATTATCCTAAAAAGCTCTCGGATTATTCTCTATAGTTATTTCATAAATAAATAGAACAAATATTCTTCAATGAAAATAGTTGTTACTCCATCAACTTATCCATATAAATTTTTGGGACATCCACCACTTGGTGAGTCTTGAAACCAATCAAGAGAGTTCCAAAATTGTTCTAATAATAATTTCTAATCCCATATTGGTTATTATCATATTTCAAACTTCTAATAATGATTAATACCATTTTTTATTTAATAATTTCAACATGTATGATAAGATTATCCATAACTAAAATTATCCAAATATTTAACAAAGATATGCTTTAAATTCAACAACAAACTTGTAGTTTAAACCTTTCATGCATCTACTACTGATGATATCACTTATTGAAATTGATTTCTTCTTTTACATTACACTGGCTTACTCAAATATCATGTATATAAGTTTTATCTATTCTAAATGAACATTAACCCTCTTACTAATAATTGATATTTTTTCATTACACACATGGTGTATCTTATTATACAATAAATGAAAATATAGTTCATATTCTTCTTCTATAATTTCACACATGGTGAATATTCCCCATGGATCATTTATCCCCCTAAATATTTAGTTACTCCAATCATCAGACATAGGAATTAAGAGAAAGGGGAGAGGGGTACCTTTAAATAGCCTTAATTATAGGATTGTGGTTTACCATGAAAATAATACCCATTCTATCCATATTTCTTATAATCCATATTAATAGTATTCCTTTCATTGAAACAACTAATTTCGTGTTCCTCTTAAAACTACTCTTCATCATGCTTCATCTCCTTTGAATTTGTACAAGTTCCTTGTGTGGTAATATTCTCAGTATTCCGTTAGTTTAAACATCCTTCCTGTTTATGGAAGAAAATTTGGAATTATTATTGTATAAACTGGTATTTATTTCCTTAATGAGAAACTTATCAATAGAAAATGTCCCCTTATTTAATACACTATATGGGAATTCTTTTCAATGTTTCTTTCTTTATGTAGGGGGAACTCAACCAGACTTTTTCTTTTTCTTTGTATTTGTATGGATGAAACCTATTATGCATGTCTCTTGTTAGTTCTTCATGTACATAAGAGAAACATATTGTTTCTTATTTTCATTCCACAAAGACTGATGTGAATGACCAACCCTCAATGCATGATAATCCCATTTTTTTCTTTCTACAGTAATATCTTCTAAATCCATTAATATATTTTTAAGTGAAATAGAGTTCTCATTCCTATATTGTTGTATCTTATTTGTCAAAGGATTGGGAGATCCCATCAAGGAATCTCCATTACTTATATTATTAAAATATCTTTCCATATGACCAAGCCTATTATAAATATGACATCTCTTGATGAAATACTCATATCTTCCAAAATAGTTTTATGAGTGTGATGTATCAATAGGTATTTTCTAACCACTTATGAATATGCTATTTGACATAATAGAATCTTTTTCAACACCACATTTCATGTCACAATATCCTATAAAATTACCTTTGTAACCATATTTATAAAATATTTTATTGTTATAATCACTTCTTTATTTCATATATGAATTCCTTCCCAAAAAATCTATTCTCAAGTCATACATCATGTGACCTTTATATACATACAAATAAAAAATACCTTGAAATGTGTAGATTAAAATCCGTTAACTAGGCCTGCTTATCCTTCCAGGTTTTAATTTTTTACTAAAACCACTAGTACCATGATAAAAGGGATAAAAATCTGGAGAGTAAGGATTGTACCTTTTTCTTGTGGCATAGAATACTTTGATCTACTTTTCCTTTAATAATCATAAATATAACCAATATAATCTTCACAAAATATTGTTGTATAACATGTTTCATGTAATAGAATAGTATATAGTCTCGTTTCTCTCTTTGTGTCCACTTGTTTGATTCAATCACTTATCTTACTTTTATACTTGCATTCCTTGTTTTTTCATTGTGAACACCCCCAATATCCCTTTTATAATGCACTACAGGTTTCTTGATTTCTTTAGTAGATAATGTATCAAACATTAATCATTATTTTCCTATAAAACTTCATCTCCAAACTCCAAGATTTTTTTATCAAATTCTTGATGAAATAATAAATCTACATTGGTTTTTTTCACAAACCAGGTCAGAGCACCATCCAACCTAAAACCCAACATGGTTCATGGAATGGCCGGAAGGGAATTCTCAGTCCCCACAGGCTGGAAACTAGTGTCTGGGTATCATAGTAATTCTTTGGGAACAATTTTACCCATTTAAAAAATTATAAATAACCAAAAACAAATAAATAAGGCATAACTGAATG
Source organism: Viscum album (assembly GCA_963277665.1). Lineage (NCBI taxonomy): Eukaryota > Viridiplantae > Streptophyta > Magnoliopsida > Santalales > Viscaceae > Viscum > Viscum album. The sequence goes on from CAUJRU010002238.1 coordinate 67,518, forward strand.
GAAAAAACAATTTTTAGATTTAATATCTGCAACATTAACCAACACCCATGATAAAACGGAAAGTAAAATCATAAAATAACACAAATACCTTCATGTTATGTGAGGGATGTCACCCTAAATCCCCCACCACCAAACCTATATGGAAGTAACTCTAAAAACCTGGATCCACCTGCACAACACACCTTGTCTTTACCTGAGTCATAAAAACAAAATCTATATACACCAAAATTTGTATGTAGGGTGTGCTCGAAATCCCACTAGGATACCCCAAAAAAAAAAGGATTCCACGATATAACATCAAAATAAAATTTAATATGATCATTTATATAAAATCATTTGAAATAATTCCAAGAAATAATTTTAGAGGAAAACAATTTTCAGCATAACAATTTTAAGGAAAACACTTTTAAAGGTAATATTTCAAAGAAAATATTTATTAAAATAAACTTGATTTTGTATAAGATGCACTCAAGGTATATGGTATTCCAATAGATGGTACCACATTTCATAATTATCAAGAGAGAATCATGGGAAAATACCTAGGAATAATCTAGCTTAGTGGGACACTAAAACCTCATAACTCGGTGAAATGTGGTATAGTAACCACAAACATCATATTTCTTATTCATGAGCCACTAAGAGGGGACACCCCAATGGCCTAGTGGTCTCCAATCATTATACATGTTTATTTGGTGTAGTAATTATCAATCCAGTTAAGTGAAACTGGGACATTACACTTCTGAATCACTAGCATACTAGAACTAGTCATCCCACCAAGATACCTGGGACTCCCTTGTGATCAATCCCTCATTTCACATGTTACATAAAACACCCATTTTCATATACAAATGCCAAGAAATACAAACATATTTTTAAATCATCACTTTCTATAAACCAAACCACTTTCAATTTTACACACACCAAAAACCACTTTCAAATACGTATATTATCACTTACACAATTCATAAATACCCATTTGACAAAGCATAGGAAAATAAAAAAATTGATCAACCAAATCCATGGGCCAAGCCCCTTTTTATATCCACATATAAACCAAGATAATTTTTAAAACATTATTTTCATCATTTAAGAAATTTACAATTCATATTTAAGGGTGTACAATAAAATCAAACATGCCAAAGTAATCCATTTTTTCCATTGAAATCCCACTTTGAAACATGTTCACCCCATAAGTGCCCTTAAAACCCCATTCTTAACCTTCCACACAAGTCATAAAACCCTTTTTGAGAAACATAATAATAAATCATACAAGAACATAACCTTGACCTTTTAAAAATCTACATTTATCCTGTATGCATGCCAAAACACACCAAAAATATATTTTCACCACAAAATTAAACTATAGAACATGATTAAATACACGAAAAGCATATTAAAATAATATAACAATGTTAAGTCATGGAACCACCTACCTAATGCTTGAAAGCATATATAAATTGTGGGGAAACCACAATCTCACTACCAAAAGGCCCTAGAAAGGAAATATGGAACACTAAATGTTGAGATTGAACCCTAAGGAATGAGATTCAACCCTAAATAAACCACCCAACCCACTGGAGAAATAAAACCCAAAGGAACAAGAGGATAAACCCTATAAATATGGGATAAATAATATATAAACCACTTACTTGGAGTTTCCTTAAAGAATCCACATCAAATACAACCAAATGAGGGAGCGTAATGGAGCCAAGAAGAGTAGAGGGAGGCATATAGGGTTGAGGAGGTTGAATGGGTAGATCAAGAGAAGTTTTGGCATTTAATATTGTAAGGAAAATTTTATTTTATAATATTTAATGACCTGGACATCACACATAGTTTTTCAAACTATGCGGTAATCGTGCACCCCTCTCTGCCTAAAAGGCACCAACCGGATAGTTATTCATCATGACCTAACTTACTATTTGGAAGACGCCTGATAGCTTCTATCCAAAATTTCAGCCTACTGAATGGCTACCTGGAGAATGGTGTATAGTTTGAAAAACTATGTACCAACCATGCATATCAACCTACCAACCCAAAAATTTTCATTTTTCAAGAAAAATCAAGGGGAACTGATGGAAAAGCACTATACTAAAAACAAAAAAATTAAATACCTCAAAATTAAACCCACTCATAAATAAAACTCTATATATAAACCAAAATCTAAAAATTAATAGGGAAAAGGGTGAAAAAAATTGGGTGTGGCAATTCTCCCAACCATAATGCTTTCTACCCCCAGAAAGTCACAACAAGGCCTGATCTAAAAACAAAAACCAATACTCCTTCACATCTCATGGAGATTCCCAATGAATGTCAATGAAAATAAAAAAAGAGCACCATGAACATGAAAATTGTTTTACTTGTTTAACTCGGTATTCCTAAATGGACTCCCCACCATACGACTTTTACCCCCAAAAAGGCTAAGACACCTCTAGTTGATCGATCAAAATAAACGAAATCATCACAATGCACAATCCGACCTCTCAAGACAATAACACCTTAGTCATTACCAAATGAAACTAATAACACTTTCTAGAAATGATAAAATGATCTCAAACTACATCTTAATGAATAATTCCACAATCCCAATTCAACAACACCAAAATTGAAATCATATTATCAACATCAGGAGGCCCGAACGGACTCCCCGCCATTTGAAATAAAGTAGCATTGACTTATTCCAAAAATTATTTCAGAGAGACCCATGATGGGCCTCCCAACCATAAGAACCAACATATTTAACCAACTTGCATAGACTGACATGAGAAACCTAAAATTGGACAACTTAAGAACTTTCCACACATACCAAAACTGAAACTGGTTCACCCGGCTCGCCACACAAGGACCACTGCATAGAGACTTGCATACAAAAAGAAGGAACCATTGGGGTTTTAAGAAAATGAGATAACCATGCCTTCTTATGACTAATGAGAAACTCTTCCTCTCACTCGGTTCACAATGAATAATGAGGCCTTCAGGACATTTCCCACAAAAAGGGACCTCTCTGAGATAGAGGTGCTACAATAAACAAGCTTAAACTATCCCCATACAATACTGAAAACTAATCCAAACCAAGGTCCCTTACACCTCCCCGTAGTTCCATACTACGCGCCAACTTTACCCAGGGGCCTATGGTTGCAACCCTGATATTTGAAACATCTATTGCCTCTTTGTCAGGATCTGATGATCTCTAATCGAAACTTCTTCTTTTGGTACCATAAGAAATCATACGTCAATATAGGAATAACTAAAACAATCATAACACCCCATGAGACTCCCTTTATCCAACATGGAACTTTTACCAAGACATAGACTCAGAAAATGCACATGCATCACTATACTTCACCTTGAACAAGAAACAATAAGAAACGAGAACACTCAAAAGACACCTATGATTAAAATAGAGAAATTATGAATTCCCAAAATAATGACATGCTTCTATTAAAACAGAAGTTTTCAAAAGGTGCCAAAAAATACACCTTTTCTTATGAAATAGAACATGAATCTAAAAAATTCCACTGAACATGACCATTACAAAAAAAGAAGAATTAAAAGGAAATGGAATTTATACCAATTCCCAACAAATACACTATTTCTGAAGATGGTCATGATAGCTTCTTACAACCATATTTTCCACATTGGTGGCACAACATGATCCATCACTTCGTAGAATCCGACAAAAGATCCAAAGGCCTTTTAAGACAGCATCCAACACCAACAACCTCAAACCACTTTCCACTCTCCCCACTAAGATTCCCTTCACCGTTTCGAGATAGGACCTTTAAACACAAAGGTGAAAAAACTTCACCATTAACAACTTAGATAGGAGAAGGAAACTAAAATATCTTTCAACATTTCATATCCCACTACTAGAAATCCTACCTATACCAACACATCTATACCAAATTTTTATACAAACCATTGGTATAGGTCCCCTTTCCCAATTTTTTTTCCAAAAATGTGGGGAAAGGGTACTTTAATACAACTTTTTCCAATGATTTTTCCAAACCATTGGGAAAGGGTCCACATTTCCCAATGGTTTGGGAAAACTATTGGGAAAGGGTTCACTTTTTTGACCACTTTTCTCAACATTTTTGGAAAAACCGTTGGGAAAGGGAAATTTGACACCACTTTTCCCAATGGTTTTCCCAAAACCATTGGAAAGAGTTACATTAAGACCAATTTTACCAATGGTTTGGGAAAACCATTAGGAAATGGTGGGTACCTATCCCAACAGTTCTGAAAATTGTTGGGAAAGGCTTATCCCAACGGTTTTGAAAATAGTTGGGATAGGTACCCTTATTTTTTATGAATTATTTTGTCAAATATCATCAAATAAATCAATATATAAATTACATATAAATATATATTTATATATATTTATCCAAATATATTCACAATTGTGACTTTAGGATAGTGATAACATCTTTGATATATAACGTTTTGGTTGTGGGTTCAAACCTTTACTGTAACTTTTTTTTAGATTTAGATATCCTAATGGTTTTCTACAAACTACAATGATAGGTATTTTCCAATGCCAAATCAGCCAACATCTTACCAAACCATTGGTATATGATATACCAATGGGTTGGGGACCTATACCAACAGTTCCAAACCATAGGTATAGGAAATTGTTCCTTCAGTTTCCACTCTTCATCTTTAAGAAGATCCTCTAAACTAGAAAAAAGAGGTGGATTCAATCTCCAAAACTCCAAAATAAATTCATTATATTGATCAACAGAAGGTTCTTAAAACTATAAACCAATCGTGGTTGCACTATCAATATGAATCAAACCTTATGGGGGTATATTTTAGCCAGTAAGGGAAACTGATCACCCTATAAAACTAGTCCATTGGAAAAAACTCACCACAAACAAACACTAATCACAAAAAGTAAAAAAACCCAATTTTTTTTTAAGATACTTGTAAAAAGAATCTTATAACTATTATTTCCAAAATAAACATACCAAAAAATGAAAACTTGAAACATTGTTCAGACAAAAAACGTTTTAAAAATAAAAACACTTCGTCGGTTACATTCAAATATCACAAGGAAATACACACAAAAATAAATATCCAATAAATATCACACTTTATTTAAAAAAATATCCATTGAAAAAGAAAACAAGATTGGTGGGTTTTACACTCAATATTGGCATTCCATAGAGCCTCACACACACGTGTTCTCATACCAAACATGGTATCTATCTACTCATACCAATCCATGAATTCATTCATTCATACCACCCACAATCCACATTTATCCATGCATGAGGTCACACATGGAAATAACAAGGTTGAAACAAAACTTTTCCACTTTACAAAATAAAACATTCAAACCACTCTTTAATTCTTAATTTCACATCCCATTTCAAAAATTCATAAAAAATATTCTAAATCTCACTAACCTCTAGGTAAATAAGGAGATCTTTTTCAAAATCTATATACCATTCAATTTAATTTATTTCATAAATACTAATCCAATTATTTTCCAATCAAAAATTCCAATTAATCTCATTAAAATATTCTTTAAAGTTTAACAAATCACATTTAAAACAAATTTCTATAACCCATCTTGAAATAGTTTATGTTTTCTGAACAACCAATTTAAATAAACCACAAATTCTAAATATAAAAATCCAATTCTCATTGAACCCATTTCCCTATTTATTCAAAGTTCATTTTATAAAAATACACTTTTATAAATATTCCTTCAAATTATTCCAAAAATTCATTTTCCATCTTCCCAAGACAAAGCCATTTCCTCATTAAAATAAAAAATTTCAGAATTCCAAATTAGGTATTTTTGAAACAATTTTTCAAAACCTAATTAGACGCATAGAAATTTACAAGACGAAAGTAGTGTTGGTAGGTGACATAGCCATATGGCTGGCGTCCATACGCTAATTAAACTTCCATCATAAATGGTCTTCTAAGACTATTTCCCCATGTCCACATGGCTTTCCAAGCCAAACAATATCTCGAATACCATTATACCAACTCTATATTTTCTTTTCCAAACACAAAACAACCCACAAGAACCAAAGGAACCAAAATAAACCAAACTACCCATGAAAAATAAAGTCCTATCATGAGGTGTGCTAGCCAAGCACCCTAATCGTAACCAAAAAATCATGTCCCAATAGTCCTAGCTCAAGTATATATAGACTCTTCCCCAAATAACATGACCAAAAAAGAGTGAACCTACTCTGATACCATTTTGTCACAAACTAGGTTGGATCTCCATCCAACCTGACACCTGACCCGGTTCATCACATGGCCTAAAGGGAATTCTTGGTCCCAAGGGACTAGAAACCAGTTCCTGGATATCAAATCTATGCTTTGGGAATGATTTCTCATATTTAAATAAGCATAAATAACCAAAAAAATATAAAAAAGGTTTAATTTAATGGACCTAATTTTTTTAAAATTTAACATTTACAACTTTAACCAACACCCAAGATACAGAAATGGAAAATAAAACGATAAAATAACCCAAATACCTACATGTGATGAGAGGGATGTCACCCTAAATCCACAACCACTAAACCTACATGAGTCGAACTCCAGAAACCCGGATCTACCTGCACAAAACACCTTTCCTTTACCTGATTCATATAAACAGAGTATACATACACCCTAAATTGTATATAAGGTGTGAGCTATAGCCTTTTAGGATTCCACCAAAAAATAAGGAAACCATGCTATAACATCAAAAGAAAATTTAACATCATCATTTATGTAAAATCCTATGAAACATTTCCAAGAAATCATTTTAAATGAAGGCCATTTATAGAACAGAACTTTTAAGGAAAACACTTTTAAAGGTAACATTTTAAAGGAAATTTTTATTAAGATTAAATTTCATTAGGATTTAATGCACTCAAGGTCAACCATATGTTGATAGATGGTGTCACATTTTATAAGTCTCAAGAGAGCACCATGGGTAAATCCCTAGGGGTAATATAGCTCGAGTGGGACACTAAAACCTCATACCTCAATGAAATGTGGTGTAGTAACCATGAAAATTAGCTTTCTCATATATGATCCACTAATAGGGGACACCCTAATGGCCAATGTTCTCTAATTATCATATATGTTTAGTTAGTGTTGTAATAGTCTATCCAGCTAAGTGAAATGGGTACAAGCCCCTTCTAAATCATTAGCATACTAGAACTAGTAATCCCACCTATATACCCATGATTCCCTTGGGCTCAATCACTCATTTCACATGTTAAATAAAACACCCCTTTTAACATGCATATGTCAAGCATTAAAAAACATAACATTAAATCATTATTTCCCATAAACCAACCCAATTTCAATTTCACTCATTCCAAGAACCACTTTCAAATACCTTTACCATCACTTAAACAATTCATAAATCCTCATTTCAAAAATCACAAGAAAATTACACAATTGATTAACCAAATCCATGGGATAAACCACTTTCAAAATCCACATATAAACCAATATCTTTTTTAAAAATTTATTTTCATCATTTAAACAATTTAAAATTAAAATTTAAGGGTTTACAACAAAATAAAACATGCCAAAGTAATCCATTTTTTCATTAAACCCCCACTTTAGAACATGCTTGCACCTAAGTGTCTTTAAAACCCCATTCTATAACTTCTACAGAAGTCATAAAACCCTTTTTTAGAAACATAAAAATAATGCATACGCAAACATAACCTTAACCATTGGAAAAATCACTTTCATCGTGAATGCATGCCAAAACATACAAAAAATATATTTCTCACCACATAATTAAACTATAGAACATGATTAAATACAAAAAACATATTAAAAGAATCTAAAAAATTTTAAGGCTTATAACCATATATCTCAAGCTTGGAAGAATTAAGAAATTGGTGTGAAACTGCAACTGCACTACCGAAAGACCCTAAAATGAAAAAATCAAATAGTAAATATCATGATTGAACCCTAAGGAATGATATTAAATCCTAAATTGACCACCCAAGACATTATATAAACAAAAGATTGAGGAAGAATAGGATAAACCCGGGAAAAATGGTAGAAATAATAGAGAACCCACTTACTTGGATTTTACATTAAGAATCCACATCAAATCCACCCAAAGGAGGGAGCCCAAGGGAGACAGGATGAGGATAAGGAGGAACCTAGAGATAAAGAGGCCAAATGGGTCAATAAAGAGAGGTTTTCGGGTTAAATCTTGGAAGGACTCAAAGAGGATTTTAGAATTTTTAATGACTTGGACATCATGCACGGTTAGTCTGAATGGTTTTTCAAAAAATGCGGCAATCGTGCACCCCTCTCTACCTAAGAGGCACCTAACTCACAGTTATTCTGTAGGGCCTAAATTACCTTGTTAAAGCCATGTTATAGCTCTTGTCCAAAGTTTCAACCTACCGCACGATTACCTTGAGAATGGTGCACAGTTTTGAAAACAGTCTATTAACCATGTGCATCAATCTAATAATCCAAAAACATGCATTTATCATCAAAAATAAAGAGGTAAAACTCATGGACAAGCACTAAAATAAAAATAAACAAAGTAAATACCTAAAAATTAAACCAATTCACACCCATAACTTGAGAGAGAAACTGAAATCCAAAATGAACGAGAATAAAAGGGTGAAATCAAACCCCGGTTGTGAGATTTTTCTAACTTGTTTCTACCAATTATTCAGTATTCTTTAATATTACACATAAAGTAAACAATTTAAATTTGGTATAAGTACTTTAATCTGATAAATATATAATATTTTCTTCATTTATATTATTTATTAGCCCCACGTTATTCTTATTTATATATTATATAGATACTAAATAACTTTCATGGTCATTAATCATTTTTTCCTTTAAATCTAACTGTGAATTATTCATTGTTTTTTTTATTTTAATGCTACTTTCACTAATTTAAAATTTTATTCAATTTTATTGATTGAAAATCCATATTAAACTACATTATTATATACCTTTTTATGATCAAGTAAATATATTCCTTTATATTCTTTTTTAATGAGATCTTAAAAAAATCCTTGTTACAATATCATCATATTCTTTCAATAGTTTCTGAATAAATTCAATGTTTTTCTAAATATGTTATTCACTTCACTTAAATGAAAATTTTGATAGATCTTCTTCATCAGTACTTTTTTCATACTCATGGGAATTATCTTCACAATAAAATCCTCCAAAATGTGTACATTAATAAAAAAATTATAAGTGATCCTCAAAAGTTTTCTTTTCAAACAGGTTTTTTCTTCCTCGAGTGACATAATTCTCTCATCTCATTCTTTAATAGAAACACTAAAAAATTAAATCACCTTATCTTTTTATCCATACTTTTTTTATAATCAATGTATAATTTTAACTCCTCATGAGTTTCATTCTAATCTTCAATAACGTTTTCAAGTTGGGTCAGTTCATTCCCAGGTTGTTTAATATATTCATATGACTATTTCAAATGTCCTTCAATATTTTAATTATTTTTTCTTTGAATATCTAATTATTCAATAGAACCTTCAATATATACTTCAATATCAATAAATCCTTATTTTATATTCTCATATTGAATAATCATTCTAACTTTTTAAGATACAACATCCACACTAATATGATGAAAAACATTCAAAGATTAATCCAAAACAGAAACTATTAGCTATGAAACCTCTTGTAGAGTCTCGGGACACCCTGAGAGGGGGTTTAATCATGGTGATTATAGATTTAAACTTTTCTTATATTAACATTCCTCAGTATATTGTTCCCTTGTAAAAAGTGATGTTTTCGGGCACAACAGAAGAACTGAATGGGGTATGCCCAACACATTTTTTCATAATCCATTATTAAATAGATATATAAATCTATAATAAACCTTGTGACCAATATAATTGAATCAAATATTAATTTTTGATAGAACATTGAAACAAAAAATACAAACTCATCACATAACGATTTATAATTAATTTAATAAATTAAGTAAATTCCTTGCAATAAATTCTTTATTCATTGATGAATCTAACAATGTATATATTTTGTACCATAATTAAATTGTAGTAATTGAGTATAGATTTTCACTAATGGTGATCCACATGTGCTCTATGAACCTCAGAATTTATTTTTAGGAGTCTTCAAGTGCTAGCACAGTAGATCCAAATGCTTTTGTTATTCACCTTTGAGCACTTTGAGAATCTCTTTAATAAGTATTCTCTTTGATCTATATCTATAATCAAGAGTGGTGGAGGTGGAGAATTTCTCTTGATTATTGGGAGTGTTCTTGGATAGGGATATACCTAGAGATTTGAGATAAGTCTTTGAATGTTGTTATCACAAAAAAATAAAGGCCATTATCCTTAAGAAATAAAATAATTGGGTTTAAATATAGCTAGTTAAAATAATAATTTCAGATAAACCCTTATTATTTCCTTAATCCCTATGGAACCCCATGTCTATAAAAGTAATATTATTATCATTTATTAACATGAAAAAAAAATCAAATATTAATTAAATACTATTTAGTCAAATGATATATAATATATATTATTTCTAACCAGACTATTAAACTCAGTCTGTCATTCCTTCGAAATATTTATCAGGCCTTAAATAATGATTATTTATTTAATAAATAAATATCACTAAATTTTTATCAAATAAATAAATAAATATTATGTTCACTAAATAAAAAGTAAGTATTTTTTAATATTATACTCACAAAATATTCTCTAAAATGACTAGTTAAGGAATATAAGTGATCAAGAAAACGTGAATAATTATTAAACCATATAGGTGAAAAATATTAATTAAACATGTTGAATAATATTATTATTTAACTGAGGTTCTGGAAGCACTTAGTGTGTGGCCCTCTAGTCCTATTTCTTCATGGAATTAGGAAAAACAACCCAAATATTAAGGTTATCATCCAGAAACACACTAAGGCACCCATATAGAAATAATTTAATGTTATAATGGCAAAAAAATCTCATACAAAATATTATTGTGTAATATAATATCTTTATTTTTATATCTCTAATCAATTTGGTTGCATACTGGTTCCATCAACCTCTATGTTCAATTTACTTTAATTGAATATTTTAGAATTGAACTTTCCCAAAAAAAACACCCTAGCCTTGAATTTATTTAGGCTATATCACTTCCATCAATGGGCCTAAGATATCAACATCCATTAAAGATCATTAGGGAAAATCCTTTCTCATGTTATTCATTAATAAAATTTACTCATGACACACCAAGTGTATCCTACTTCACTGTGAACATATGTCATCAATTTTTTCATAAATACATCAAATTACATGACTCGTAATATCCATTAATAATAATATTAAAGTTTCATGATCCATATACACATTCATAAATAGAAGCATCTAACGATACATATAAATGTGTATTTGCTACTGGTGAGTCACATTATCATAATTTCCTATAATGGAAATTACCAACGGTGTACACCATGAGAAGGTTCCACAAAGGACTATGAGTCTCCACCTCTGATAGACTATATCATCTGGGTACCTTAAATGATTTCATCTTGATATATAAAATTTATTTAAGAATATTTTCATGTCTCTTTTGTGTTCCCATCATAGCAGGGAACTATTATAACCTCTCAGTGCAATGGCTACTCAAAATAAATTGTCACATACCATCTCATGCTTCAGTTGAGATAATGATTTAGTAAAAGGTTATGCCATATTTTTTTATAGAAACACTACTTATAATAACTTCAACCTTATAATAAAAATTCTTCAAGAGGTGATACTTTTGAAGTATGTTTTTTGTCTATTGGTGAAGCCTTAGTTATTTTTCGTGATTTTGAACTATAGTATTATCATAATATAATGTGATAGGGTCTTAATTTCAAGGTACCACATCAAGCTCCTGGAAAATGTTTTGTCTCCAAAAGGATTATTTGGCTTCATAAAAACGTACTACATACACAAAATCCATTGTAGAATCAGTGAAAACTTGATACTTTAAACTCTTTCATCTCATAAATCCTCTAATAAGACAAAAACAATATCCATACTATAACATTAGATCATTATGATCTATTTTAAATATATCATGAGTATAACCCTTGATGACAAGATAATTATTCCTTCCATATACCAGGAACATATCATTAGTTCTTCTCAGATACTTAAATATAACCTTAACAACATACAAATTTTGTTCTCTTGTATCATCTTGATATCTTCATACCATTCTCGATGAATAGTAAACATCAAGTCCAGTATATAACATGTCATACATTATTGATCCTATAGTCAAAGCATGTGGGATTTTACTCGTTCTCACTTTCTCCTATTGTGTTTGGGTTGAAATTTTCTTGGAATGATATATACCATGTGACATTGAAACCAATCCCCTCTTGGATTGTTTCATATTAAATCACTTTAGTATATGATGAATCTATATACCTTGAATTATTCTAAGTATCATATTAGATCTATCATGAACGATCTTAATCCTTATAATATATAATTATTCGCCTAATTAATTTATGGAGAATCATTTTTAACTAGTCATTCATAATCTATAATACTGGTATTTCATTCCCAATAAGTAATATGTAATCAATATATACTACTAGGATAATGACCAAATTCCCATTTAACCACTTGTAAATACATGGATTATGATCATTCTTAATGATACAAAATTATTTTATAGATTCATCAAATAGAATTTTTAATGACTCATATGCTTACTTTAATCCATAAATGGATATTTGTAATTTTCATATCTTTTTGGAATTATCTTGAGTCGTAGACCCTTCTAGTTGTCTTATAAAGAAATATTATTGAAGGTTCCCATTAAGGAAAGAAATTTTTACATCCATCTTCCAAATTTCATAGTCATGGTAGTCTTCTATAGCGTGTATAATTCGGATGGATTTAAACATAGAAACTGGAGAAAAGGTTTCATTGTAGTCAATGTACTAATGTTATTTAAACCATTTATCCAAAATATTTTCTTTATAGGTACTTAATTTACCTTCCATGTCATTTTTTATTGAATAACCACTTACACCCAATATGATTTACATAAACTAGTGGATTGACCAAAACCCAAACTTGGTTCTGATACATGGAATCCATTTTAGAATTCCTAGATTCCCTAAATATTAAAACTTCTGATCTCTCTAGCACCTCTTTATAGGATATAGGTTCATTATTTTCAAATATTAATTTGTTTCCATCTTTAGATACTAGAAAATCATATCTCTCAGGTTCTATTACATCCTCTATGCTCCTACATAGTACTTGTGTTTCTGACAAAACTTCTTACATAGAGACCTATGTAATCTATTCCAATACCAACTCTTGTGTATCTTGTGCGTAAACTTCATCAAAGTAAATATTTTTCCCACCATAATTCATGATGATTTTCTCCATCTATATAAATATGTCGTGTCTAGTGATAATCACTTTCATCTATCAGGGATTTTATAGGCAGTATACCCTTATTACCTTAAGATACCCAATAAACATACACATTGTTCACTAAGGTGTTAGTTTATTTCTTGAGATCTCCTTAAAAAATTCATTGCATCCTCATATATGTCTATGTAAAAAAATTGGTTTCCCTTCACTCCATAACTTGAAGGAAATTCAGTTTCCCACCCTAGTTGTTACTCATTTTAGTGTGTATGTAGTAGTTTATAATTCATATCCCTAAAAGGATAATGGAAGATTGGAATGACTCATCATTGACTATACCATGTCTAGCTAGGTATAGTTACACTTTTCACTAACACCATTCTACTATGGTGTGTAAGGTTGAGTGAGTTGAGAAATAATCCCTAACTCATGAATAAAGTTAATAAAATTTTAGTTAATACATTCAACAACTCAATATAATTGAACATTCATTGTATTCTTATAAATTTGATTATATAATTCATCCTTTAGTTCTATGAATTTTTGAAATTATTCAAGATCATACATCATTAAGTGTACATATCCATATCTACTCAAGTTAATAGTAAAAGTTATGAAGTAAGGATTCCCACCTCTAGCTTCTATTTAAAATAGTATACATACATCATTGTGTACCAATCCAATAATATCTATGTCCCTTTCACTCGTTCAATTTAATGGTGGTTTGGACATTTTAACTTGTAATCAATCATCAAATATTTCAAGTAGTTTTAGCTCAAAAGAGTACAAATAGACATATAGATAGAGATTTATCAAATACTTATCATTTATATGACCAAAAGGGTGATGCCACTGTTTCCTCTAGAATTGGGGATGACCTCAATGATTAAAGGTCCAAACATTCCAATCGGTTTCTAACGGGTTTGTTTGTAGAACCAGAAACATCGAATGATTCCATATCCATTTGGACGTAATTTCCAAATGTAGGCGCTCATTAGTTGTGGACTGATGAAGATTAGGAATTTTCATTGGTCGAGAGGATGGGAGGTTGGACTCATCACACCTTTTTGAGGGGAATTATTGTCTACTCCGGGACTCTCTTTATAGATTTAAGTTATGTTTGTGAATCCTTATTACATTACCAAGTATAAAATGATCTTTCCTTTAGATCTGACAATCAATGATTGATATTTAGGAAATTTAGAGAATCTTTTATATGTATTCGAGGTTCTTCATCAATAAAGAATCATCTGTATTTGTTAGAGATTCTTATTCAATGGTATCCTTCAATACATAAAAGTCTCTTGGTCATTATGATGACCATACTGGTTTTAAAGCCACTCAGTGGGGCACTTGAAGTTTATTTTCATTGAGGAGTACATGTATTATTTCAAAGTTGGGATCATACCCACTGATGGGATACCTACGTATCCTTTGTTTTAGAAAATGAATCAGAACCCACGTAGTTCAAGTAAGGGAGTATGATGTTTCTGCATGATTGATGGTTCAAAGGAATATGTCTTGATTACTTTTACGCTCTAAGCTCACGTGAGTCATGCTCGGTGTGAGAAACAAGAGGTATTGGTGAAACCAGACAATTGTGTCATGCAATGATGTGGGACTTATGTTTGTATGACTGCCCGGATAGATGAGGATTAAGATTTACTTCAGGGAAGAAATCCATGAACAGGGTCCATAAAGGTATATGTGCTTCATGTAGATTTGGATACTCTAATCTTGGGGATTACTCATAATGAAGATGCCCAAGTTAGGAGAGGACTTATGATTGTGTTTTACTCCTGAGAAGGAAGCCCAGATAAAAAGTAATTATGACTGGTTAAGAGAAATTAAGACTGGGACTTATTCCTAAGGAGGAGGCCCAGGTTAAAGGAATTAAGGTTTGGGGCTTACTCCTGAAAAGGAGGCCCAGATTAAGTGATTCTCTCATATTAAAAGATGAGGTTGAATGAATGAACTCTCTAACTTTAGTGACATAATGATGTGAAAATTCACTATGTTTTGAGAGATGTTCCATGAAACTCCTTTCAGATAAGGAAGTCAATCAAGAGAACATGCCATAAATGTCTTTGAAGAGTGTCTTGAAGACTGAATCTTGAATAGGAAAGGTGAAATGGTATAAGAGAGGTGAAATGGGTAGGAAGGGAACCAAAAAATAGAGGGGTGCACAAGTCCTGGGAGGCGTGCAAGTCCTGGTCACGCAGGTATACCTGTGCGGCATATGGGTACTTGCGCGACTACGCACCAGTAGGGTAATACTTTGGTGATCCTTTATTAAACCCTTTAGAATTATCCTGAGGTGCTTCCAGAATAGTGGCACGCAAGTTTTAATGAATAGGTATGGAGGCGCGCAAGTGTGTACATTTCCCTCAAGGGTAAAACACATAGACGCACAACTGTTAGTGAATTCTAACACTTAGTCTTTATTCTTCTTGTTTATACTTCCCATTCTAGGTAAAGAATTACCTTAGAAGTGTTCGGAAGACTTGAAGAATAGACTTGGGCATTCAGAGCTCTGCATCTGAATTCTGATAAAAAAATCCTCCTCAAATGGGGGGCCCACAGGGTCTATTTATAGGCTTCTGAAGACCCTGGTCATTTATCACTTAGGGAACGCAAGTCACGTGTGCGACAATTAGGTGGCGTGCAAGTATACTTGCACGACAGTAAGGGAACTTGCGCGACCATAAGTCCTTTGAATCCTTTTTCATTCCTTTGTGGATTTTTGATTTTTTCTTCAAAGGATGAATCAATTTGTGCTAAGTCATTTACCATTCCATTCCTTTAGGAATTTTGATGAAAAGGATTGTCAACAAAAGTCCCCCTTCAGAGTTGGATCCATAGAGAAAAGAGGATTTGACTCTGAGGAAAAAAGAGTAAAAAACAAGGAATATGCGGCGTGAAAGTTTTCAGCGTGCGACTGTCATCACGCAGGGGTGGGTCACACAGGGATGGAGCGCGCTGGATGGATCATGCTGGTTGTAGGCACGCAGGTGGACGACCTGGCCTAAAAATATGCGCTCATTTGTCGCGCATAGCACCGAATTCCAGATTTTCGAGCTCTCGCCGCGCAGGTCACCTTCACCGCGCAAGTTGCTCGTTTTCCCTTGTTTCTTCGTTGTCGCGCTGCTGTCAAGGTATTTGGACTTGTGCGGTTATACTTGTGCCCCCAAAAACTTATACGACATATTTAACACATGCGTGACACATCCATACTTGCGCGCCAAGTTTAGACTTGTGCGCCTTCATGTCTTGGCCATTTTTCTGAAATTCTTTCACAAATTTTATGAAAAATCAACTTACATAAGAGTTAATTTATTCAACTTTTGTGCAGAATCAATGGCTCTTAGAACCGGAATAGATGATGAACTGGCCAGAAAATGTCTTGATGATATGATGGATATCATTGGCCATGATTATTATATCGTCAAAAGTAGCACTCTTCCAGATTTGGCTAAGTATCTGAAGAAATATCACTTTGATTTCCCACAAAGCACTTATCTGCCTTTGTACGGTTATGGTCATCTATGAGAAGTCATTATTCCAGAAGCAAAGAATTATCTCCCAATTTCTTGGTTTTAGAATTATACCAGCTTTTATTCAGAAAATATCTCATGTGGAGGAGGATTTATAAATGTTGGAACAGTGGAGAAGGCCCACATGATGCATCATAGCCCTTGTATGCCAGATCTAAAACCTCATAATCCTGAGTTGCAACCACATTGTCATCCTTCAATCTTCCGAAATGATCAGATGGATCAATCCAAAGGATGGAAGAAAATTTGGGACTTCCATCTTGGGGGAGGTGTGAAGCCAGCTTGGATGTGGGCATACTGGGTACGACAAACCAGTGCAGAGTTTGTTGAAGATTTGAAAGGAGTTGCGATATATGAAGCTGTTTGGGTTGGGAAAACATATGTTTACAGACATGATAACTTTGTGCCGGAGATACTCAGCCACTGGACCCCAGAAACTAATTCTTTCCATATGACTCATGGAGAAGTAGATATCAGTCTATTGGATGTCCACAAGATCTCAGGGGCTCCAATTTTGGGCGACATGTATGATGAATTCATTCCTCCCAAGGTGACTCGGAATGATTCATAGAAGACTCCTGCTTTAGCTCAGGAATTATTTAAAATCTTCCATAGGCTCAAGAGTTCAGAGACCTCGTTAACTCATTCTAGAAAGGATATTCATCTGGAGGAGTGAACGAATATATTTCTTATTGAGAAGAAAGAGAAGGAGCCAAAGGAGAAGGAGCCGAAGGAGAAAGGATCCACAAGAAAGAAATCAAAGGATAAGAGGCCCAAACATCCTACTACCTGCCCAAAACCTGAGAAGAGGGGTGCTCCTGGCACATTCTGGAAAACTCTAGAAGCAGGAGAGTTTGAGAAATGGGGATATGAGGTGAATCAAAGAATCCCGAAGAAGACTCGTCTGGCGGGCTTCTTGGATTTGTGGCTCAACATTTATCTCTTGTCAGTCAGGGATTCGAAGGGAGGAGTTAGGCCAGGGACCTTCTTCATTGCGGCAAAGTTGGCTGAGGGAAAAATGGTTGGGTTGGAGACCCCCATTTTAGCAAAGATTCACAGGAGTTTACTTCATGTCTTCATGGGTAAATCTCCTTTAAGAATAGTGGGACCATTCCAAGTTTTATGGGGATGGATCGCTACTCACTTCAGGACTTATAATAAACAGAAAGGATTATAAATTCTTGGAAGTTCTTTCACATCATCAGTGCAAGAATTCTCTACAGTTTCTCTGTTAGATTTTAATGCCTATGACATGAAAGTGAGGCTGAGCATGTTTAAGGAATTAAACTTCTTTCCCTATGGAAATCCTCCAACCGGGTGGTTTGTTGATTATGGGACAACCCATTTGGATTTGAGGGCATAAATCCTATCTTGTAGAGATGGTGTGCTAGTTGCCAGGATTGACGGAGAAATTATATGAGAGGCCTATGATCCATATAGATTTGCACGTCAATTCAAGTGTCTACAATATATTGTTGTAGCTCCTCCATTACATGTCAGGTTAGAGAAACATCTGATGGTTGCTCGGAAACTGTGGCTGCTGATGTCAAGGGAGAAGACTGGGGCGGTATTTGATCTACCAGTTGAAAAAGCATCACATAACTTGACTACATGGTATTTCAAGCACTGGATAGCATAATACCCTAAAGGGGTGCTGAATCACCCATTTTATCAGGTGGGGAAAAGGAAGAGGACTATAAAGAAAGAAACCCTTCCACATAAAGGTGATACTTCCCCACCTGAAGCTGATTCTCCAGATTCCTCCTCTAGGACTGATTCACCAGATTCCCATGATGGGGATGATGAGGCACAACAAGTAGAAAAGTGGCCTCGTGCCTGATATAATCCTCTGGTTAGAATCAAGAGACCTACTCCATGAACTCCTGGTGAGTTACTTCATTGTGGTAATTTAATCACTACTACTTTATAAATAAATAAGTCTTATTTTCTTATTCTCTATCTACAATTGCAGGAGCTGGGAAGAAATTGAAGTCAAAAATTGTAGGACCTTCCTCGTAGCCTTCATATCTAAGACCAGAGGCTGTCCAGACATGGAAGATTTTATACTGTGGTACTGAGACCGCCTGGCTGGATTTGTGTGAGGGCCTACAACTTCCCGAAATTGGGAATATTCTGGCTTCTATAGATATCCAATATGAGGATAACCCCAATGAAGTGTGGGCTTACATCAGAGAGCTGGAAATGCTCATATATGCCACTAATGATTCTGTTCCTGTCACCAGGCGGGTGATGTAAATGATTGATCGTGGCGCCACTGAGGGGGCTGGTGGTTCTGGAGATGAGGAGTGGCATGATTATGTGGCTCCTGAAGATGTAAGTTTTCGTTCCTTATTTTCTTTGCAACTTGATTCCAGTCGAAGCTTTGTTACTTAAGGAAATTATTTTCTTCATCTTTCAGCTTGCAAAGAAAGGAACTATTGAGGTTCCTTCACCACAATACAGCCCTTGTGGTACTACCATCGAGGCTGCCGCTGAATCTTCTCATGAACCGGGCGAGATATCTCCAGGCCATCAGGCCATGAATGAGGCGTTGGACATGGCCTTCCATTATCCAATTCAAGTGCCAATAAGGGAGACTTCTGACACTCCCAAAAAAACAAAAGGAAAAAAGGCGACGAAGGAGGAAGTCCACCGCTAAACTCTTTATCAGTAGTGGTAAGTCCTTCAGATAATCAT
>CAUJRU010002239.1:0-86974 GCA_963277665.1 Viscum album
ACATGTCCGATTGACGTTCCGTATGCGCGTACACGTCACGAATAATAATTAGAATGTTTCACGGTGGTTTTAGGTCAATCTGAGGTCGTCCGCTATGAATTTGACCGTTGGACGCCCGTTTTGGCCGTTTATGACACCAGAACTGCGTTGTCGGTCACCGCGGGCACACGGCACATCCAATTGACGTGCCGTCTGCTCGACCACTTCATAAATCACTCTACCGTATTTTTCGTCTGATTTCAGGCTATTCCGACTTCGTTCGGCCCGTTTGGACCCCCCTCACGTGCGTTTACGAAGCGCGCGCATCACTTAAAACACGAATATTGAGCCGTACCGCGCAAACCGCATATCCGATTGACGTTCCGTCTACGCGTACATGTCAAGAATAATAATTAGAATGTTTCACGATGGTTTCAGCTCATTCCGAGGTCGTCCGCTATGAATTTGACCGTTTGACGCCCGTTTTGGCCGTTTATGACACCAGAACTGCGTTGTCGGTCACCGTGGGCACACGGCAC
This sequence comes from Viscum album, assembly GCA_963277665.1. Taxonomy (NCBI): domain Eukaryota; kingdom Viridiplantae; phylum Streptophyta; class Magnoliopsida; order Santalales; family Viscaceae; genus Viscum; species Viscum album. Next base: position 519 of record CAUJRU010002239.1, read on the forward strand.
ATCCGATTGACGTGCCGTCTGCTCGAACACTTCATAAATCACTCTCCCGTATTTGTCGTCTGATTTCAGTCCATTCCGACTTCGTTCGGCCCGTTTGGACCCCCCTCACGCGCGTTTACGAAGCGCGCGCATCACTTAAAACACGAATATTGAGCCGTACCGCGCAAACCGCACGTCCGATTGACATGCCCTCTGCGCATATAGGTCAAGAATAATAATTAGAATGTTGCATGGTGGTTTTAGGTCAATCCGAGGTCGTCCGCTATGAATTTGACCGTTAGACGCCCATTTTGGCCGTTTATGACACCAGAACTGCGTTGTCGGTCACCGCGGGCACACGGCACGTCCGATTGACGTGCCGTCTGCTCGAACACTTCATAAATCACTCTCCCGTATTTTTCGTCTGATTTCAGGCCATTCCGACTTCTTTTGGCCCATTTGGACCCCCCTCACGCGCGTTTACGAAGCACGTGCATCACTTAAAACACGAATATTGAGCCGTACAGCGCAAACCGCACGTCCGATTGACGTTCCATCTACGCGTACACATCACGAATAATAATTAGAATGTTTCACGGTGGTTTCAGGCCAATCTGAGGTCGTCCGCTATGAATTTGACCGTTGGACGCCTGTTTTGGCCGTTTATGACACCAGAACTGCGCTGTCAGTCACCGCGGGCACACGGCACGTCCGATTGATGTGACGTCTACTCGACCACTTCATAAATCACTCACCCGTATTTGTCATCTGATTTCAGGCCATTCCGAAATCATTCGGCCTGTTTGGACCACCCTCACGTGCGTTTACGAAGTGCGCGCATCACTTAAATCACGAATATTGAGCCGTACCGCGCAAACTGCACATCCGATTGATGTGCCGTCTGCGTGTACACGTCATGAATAATAATTAGAATGTTTAAAGGTGGTTTTAGCTCATTACGAGGTCGTTCGCTATGAATTTGAACGTTTGACGCCCGTTTTGGCCGTTTATGACACCAGAACTGCGTTGTCGGTCACCGCGGGCACACGGCACGTCCGATTGACGTTCCGTCTGCTCGACCACTTCATAAATCACTCTCCCGTATTTTTCGTCTGATTTCAGTCCATTCCGACTTCGTTCGGCCCATTTGGACCCCCCTCACGCGCGTTTACGAAGCGCGCGCATCACTTAGAACATGAATATTGAGCCGTACCGCGCAAACCGCACATCCGATTGACGTGCCGTCTGCGCGTACATGTCACGAATAATAATTAGAATGTTGCACGGTGGTTTCAGGTCAATCCGAGGTCGTCCGCTATGAATTTGACCATTGGACGCCCGTTTTGGCCGTTTATGACACCAGAACTGTGTTGTCGGTCACCGCGGGCACACGGCACGTCCGATTGATGTGCCGTCTGCTCGACCACTTCATAAATCACTCTCCCGTATTTTTCATCTGATTTCAGGCCATTCCGACTTCGTTCGGCCTGTTTGGACCCCCCTCACGCGCGTTTACGAAGCGCGCACATCACTTAAAACACGAATATTGAGCCGTACCGCGCAAACCGCACGTCCGATTGACGTGCCGTCTACGCGTACAAGTCACGAATAATAATTAGAATGTTTCACGGTGGTTTCAGGTCAATCCCAGGTCGTCCACTATGAATTTGACCGTTGGACGCCCGTTTTGGCCGTTTATGACACCAGAACTGCGTTGTCGGTCACCGCGGTCACACGGCACATCCGATTGACGTGCTGTCTGCTCGACCACTTCATAAAACACTCACCCATATTTTTCATATGATTTCAGGCCATTCCAAATCGTTCGGCCTGTTTGGACCACCCTCACGCGCGTTTACGAAGCGCGTGCATCACTTAAAACACGAATATTGAGCCGTACCGCGCAAACTGAATGTCCGATTGATGTGCCGTCTGCGCGTACATGTCACGAATAATAATTAGAATGTTTCACGGTGGTTTCAGCTCAATCCGAGGTCGTCCGGTATGAATTTGACCGTTTGATGCCCGTTTTGGCCGTTTATGACACCAGTACTGCGTTGTCGGTCACCGCGGGCACACGGCACGTCCGATTGTTGTGCCGTCTGCTCAACCACTTCAGAAATCACTCACCTGTATTTTTCGTCTGATTTCAGGCCATTCTGACTTTGTTCGGCCCATTTGGACCCCCCTCATGCGCGTTTACGAAGCGCGCGCATCACTTAAAAGACGAATATTGAGGCGTACCGCGCAAACCGAACGTCCGATTGATGTGCCGTCTGCACGTACACGTCAAGAATAATAATTAGAATGTTTCACGGTGGTTTCAGCTCAATATGAGGTCGTCCGCTATGAATTTGACCGTTGGACGCCCGTTTTGGCCGTTTATGACACCAGAACTGCGTTGTCGGTCACCGCGGGCACACGGCACGTCCGATTGACGTTCTGTCTGCTCGACCACTTCATAAATCACTCTCCCGTATTTGTCGTCTTATTTTAGGCCATTCCGATTACGTTCGGCCCGTTTGGACCCCCCTCACGCGCGTTTACGAAGCGCGCACATCACTTAAAACACGAATATTGAGTCGTACCGCGCAAACCGCACGTCCGATTGACGTGCCGTCTGTGCGTACACATCACAAATAATAATTAGAATGTTTCACGGTGGTTTCAGCTCAATCCGGAGACGTGGTGTGACCGGCACCACTCAAAGTGTCCGTCTTTTGTTTCAAAATGACATCATTTTAAGTGAAAAACATCAACTGACATACGGAAAACTGACCAAACACATTCCGAATATGTTGATAATTTATCCCAACAATCCATGGGTCATATGTGACGTGTACGAGCCAACCCGGGATGAATCTGAGTCGCGGTGTGGACAGGATAAGTCTAAGTGACTCTTTTTTGTTTAAAATGGACACCATTTTAAGTACATACGGAAAAATGACCAAACGGATTCAATATCCGTTGAAACTTTAGGATAACGATCCATGGGTCATATGTGACGTGTACGAATCATCCCCGCCTCAATCCGACATGCGGTGTGGCTGACACCACTCAAAGTGTCCGTCTTTTGTTTCAAAAGGACGTCATTTTAAGTGAAAGGCATCAACTGACATACGGAAGAACGACCAAACGCATTCGGATTCTATCGATACTTTAGCAGAACGATCCATGAGTCATATGTGACGTGTACAAGTCAACCCCATCTTAATCCGAGATGCGGTGTGGCCGACACCGCTCTAACTCTGTCTCTTTTGTTTAAAATGGACATGATTATAAATGAAAAGAACAACTGGAATACGCAAAACCGGCTAAACGCATTCGTAATATTTTGATAATTTATCACAACGATCCATGGGTCATATGTGACATGTACGAGCCAACCCAGGATGAATCTGAGACGCGGTGTGGTCAGGATTAGTCTAAGTGTCACTCTTTTGTTTAAAATGGACAACATTTTAAGTACATACGGAAAACCGACCAAACGCATTCGGTTTCCATTTAAACTTTAGGAGAACGATCCATGGGTCATATGTGACGTGTAAAAATCAACCTCGCCTCAATTGGAGACGCGGTGTGGTCAGCACCACTCATAGTGTCCGTCTTTTGTTTCAAAAGGACGTCATTTTAAGTGAAAAACATCAACTGGCATATGGAAAACCGACCAAACGCATTCGGATTGTGTCGATACTTTAGCACAACAATCCATGGGTCAAATGTGACATGTACGAGTCAACCCCGACTCAATCTGAGGTGCGGTGTGGCCGGTATCACTTCAGGTGTATATATTTTGTTTAAAATGGACATCATTTGAGGTAAAAATATATGGTATAGAAAAAACCGATCAAATTATGAATTGAATTTCGGATTCCACATATAATTGTCATATAAATTTTAAATTGAATTATATATGAATTATGTACGTTTATAATTACATTATGAATTCTAATTTAATTTTCATCTAAGTGTGGTCGGGACCACTCTAAGTGGCTTTTTGTTGTTTAAAATGGACAACATTTTAAGTACATACGGAAAACTGACCAAACGCATTCGGTTTCCATTGAAACTTTAGGAGAACGATACATGGGTTATATGTGATGTGTAAGAGTCAACGCCACCTCAATCCGAGGCATGGTGTGGCCGACACAACTCAAAGTGTATGTCTTTTGTTTCAAAAGGACATCATTTTAAGTGAAAAACATCAACTGACATACGGAAAACCGGCCAAACGCATTAGGATTGTGTTGATACTTTAGGAAAATGATCCATGGGTCATTTGAGACGTGTAAGAGTCAACCCCGTCTAAATCCGAGACGCGGTGTGGCCAGTACCACTCTGACTGTGTCTCTTTTGATTAAAATGGACAAGATTATAAGTGAAATAAACAACTGACATATGAAAAACTGACCAAACGCATGCAGAATCTGTTGAAAATTTAGGACAACGATTCATGGGTCATATGTTACGTGTACGAGTCAACCACGCCTCAATCCGAGTCGCGGTTTGGCTGAGACCACTCTAAGTGTATCTCTTTTCTTTTAAATGGACAACATTTTAAATTCATACGGAAATCCAACCAAACGCATTCTGATTGTGTTTATATTTTAGCACAACAATCCATGGGTCATTTGTGATGTGTAAGAGTTAACCCCGCCTCAATACGAGGCATGGTGTGGCCGACACCATTCAAAGTGTCTCTCTTATATTTAAAAAACACTTCATTTTAAGTGAAAACAAAAACTGACATACGGAAAACTGACCAAACGATTTCGGAATATGTTGATACTTTAGGACAACGATCAATGAGTCATTTGTGACGTGTAAGAGTTAACCTCGCCTCAATCCGAGGCACGGTGTGATCGGTATCAATCCAGATGTATGTATTTTGTTTAAAATGGATATCATTTCTATTAAAAATATATGGTATATGAAAAACCAATCAAATTATGAATTGAATTCCGGATTCCACATATCATTTTCATCTAAATTTTAAAATGAATTCTAAATGAATTATGTATGTTTATAATTATGTTATGAATTCTACTTTAATTATGGATGTGTATATTTTCAAGATGCATTATATGTGTTGGTTGGTTGGTTTGCATTATTTGTATGTGTTGGTTTGTTCTCTATATGTATGCATTATATGTGTTACAGGTACAATAATTGGATTGAAAAATGAATTGAAAACGAGGGCATAATTGGATTGAAAATTGAATTGAAACCGAGACCTGCTGTGCAAATTGCAGGCTGCTGTACAATTTGCACAGCAAAGCCTATGGCAACGGTTTGAAAACCATTGGCATAGGCTCTATATAGCTATTTTTACCAACGGTTCAAGGAACCGTTGGTAAAAACAACCTATCCCAACGGTTTCAAACCGTTGGGATATCCTGTTGAATGGTTATTTTTACCAACGGTTTTTAAACCGTTGGGAAATAATTTCTCTGTTGATTTCCCAACGGGCCAAACCGTTGGGAAAGGCCTTTCCCAACGGTTTGGCAGAACCGTTGGGATAGGTTGATTTTTTCTAACCTATCCCAACGGTTCTCTGTAAACCGTTGGGAAAAGCCTTTCCCAACGGCTTACTTCCCCACGGTTTACAGAACCGTTGGTATAACATATACCAACGGTTCTGCAGCCTTTCCCAATGGTTCTAAACCATTGGGAAATGCTGGATTTCCAGTAGTGAACGAAGTCTAAAAAAATTATTTAGAGTCATATCAACATTTAAATTTATATTAAAAATCTCTGATAAAAATTTAACCCATCTAGTAATTAAAAATTAAAATTCATTTTGAAATTTACAACTCATAAAAACATGGGATCTTACAACCTCTACATCATAAAACCATTCATCCTTGAGAAGCCTTGGTGGAATGAAAATGAACAAACTGATCTACTTGGTTTATGAATTCCCAATAAAATAGCCACATTTCATTTCTGAAAGCCCAATGCGTTTCCAAGTTCCATTTTAAACATACGATTCCTTACTCACCAAAACCTAGTCCAATGATCATAAATACAAATGAACATTGACATGATTCTTACCCGAGCCCTTCTAACCCAATAAATGACCAAGTCATCACCTCATTCATTATCTGGAATATGGTGCTCTCCACTATAGATTCATGCTTTCAATGAACAATTCTGAATCATGGTACTTCCATTGTTATAATTTCCTACTGAAACATGCCCCTAGGATCCAAACTATTCTCCAAACATGTTTCTCACCTGCTAAACCTGATCACATATGAGGAAACTACTCTCAGTACTTGGTTTTATCTAATATGGTAAAATTACACTTGACCGAGCTCAACCTGGTCATAGTTGGTTTTCCCTAAAAAGCTTCATCCGACCTTTAGAATACATTCATCTCACCCCAATATTGGGTCCAATGCTGCTTCTCACAGACCACATACATATATCTAAGAGAAAATAGGTTGAACCAATCCTAAATAACTATTACTGAGAATGATTAGCTTTAGTAGTAGATACATCACAAAAACATGATTCCATTCATTTAATGGACACTGAAATCTAAACAACCATCCAACAATAGGTCTCAAACTCTCATGACCCTTCTCACATGAGGTTTAGAAGCTGGCGATTAATACCTCACTCCTTAATTTTTGAGCATCCATGTCTTAACAACATCAAAACAAATTTATAATAAATGTATCCAATTCCCTATCAATTTCTAGGCATAAATATTAGCATGGAAAGAAAATCACTCACTCTTGAGTTCCAAATCACAACATAAATCATTCCCACTCCTCAACAATGGTTTCTATAGAAATTAAAATTTTCAAATCATAGTAAGGATCACCACCCTCAAATAACCAATGGTGAAATCCCCATCATATAGATTTCCATATACCACTCCTTGAGAGAAAATATCAAGTATTCATTTTCATTAAAACAGAAAAGAAATTTAAATAGCATGATGTATAGGTTTTGATCTCTCAGCATACTTAGGATGATGTTAAGATATTAGTCATTATCATCTCAATATTAGGAATACACTATGATTACATCGATAAGCATATATAGCTCTCCCTAATCCGTGCTCATATAAAACTAGACTATACTTACCATTAACCAACCCTTAAAACTATGCATCTTGACAATGTGTATCCAAGTCCATCCATAGGTCAACCACCTCATGATGCCTGATTTATTTCTTAGATAGCCCTCATCATAGGGAACTTCCTTTATTTTACCCAAATCTCTAGGTCTCCAAGCCCGCAAGCATCATATTTGAAATCACAGATCCCCAGCTCGCACCTGGTAGTTCACTGATGTTTCATATCCACCAGTTACTGTGTGTAACTACCGTGAACTAAATTCATCATACACAGTGAGTGTAAAATCCTGTACCACCCAATTAAATACCTAACTCACACTCCCATGATTCATCTTTCAATAAGGAAAATATGACAGTGGTACAGGGAATTCTAGTCTCATTAAACCCAAATCTCCCTTTGAAATCCTCTTCAAAATTGGGAATCTCATATGTGCCATCATTTACTCTATAACTTCATATCACATAGTTTTGTTTATTGAAACTAAATCATCAATGAAACATCCACTGGTTAATAGGACCAGGCGCCCAAATAGTTCTACCCATTAAACTTAAACCCAAAGCACAATTACCCTAGGTTCTTTCTTAGAAACCAAAGGTATTATCATGATTATATCACAAAACCTGAGCACATATCATGAATCATTCTTTGAATGAGTGTATAACCAAGATCAATGCCTAAAAAGGAATCTATAGACTTGGTCTAGGCCTCTCTCATAGGTTTCCCTTGATCAAACTGAATTCTGAATCATAAGGTCCTGAGTCTCAACTAAGGGTCTCTAAGTTTCCCACCTAGACATACTAATCAAGTCTCATATTTGGATCACTGGGTCGAAAAACCTAGAAAAAAATGATCAATCCTCTATAAGGGAGGTAAAGATAACATTGACCTACAATAGTAAAGAACCTATCAACATGGGTTCAATTATATAGGTTTTTAATTCTATTTTATAGAGGAAATCAACCTATAAGTTGTATTTCTCAACCCATTTAAGTGAAACTCTTTGAAAATTACAAACTTAATAAAGAGATTCTAATGACATCAGCAAACAATAATTAGCCTACCAAGCCCTAATTTTCTATGATCATCCTCATAAGTAACTTCTCCCTAGAGGGTCATAATATCAAGTAAAAGATAATGAAATAATCCCCACCAACCATTCTTATATGGAAGTACACCCTAAAGGTTTTAGTTTACCATAAAAATTTAGGCACCTATTAGTATCACACTATAGGATTTGATTAGATAACCATAAATGAAGGTTGTTAAAGTAAAACATAATAGTAAGCTATATGGGAAACTCTATGTATTATGTTATAAATATTTAGGTAACCTCACCCGAAAAGGATACACCCACAAAGGGTCTACTAAAAAGGGAAAAAAATACTAAAGATATCCTACAAATTTCAAAACATCTTCTCAATGATCTATGTCATACCACATGCACATAACCTATTTAAGTATAATTTCATTCAAAGATATGTAGGAAAAAACCATATAGGTCATTACTAACACTTTAAATAACTAAACATAAGAAACAACAACCAAGAGGGGTCTATCACTTGGAACCATATACCCTATCGACCTACTAGGGTTACTGAACCTCCTATACATGAGGAATAAGTCATCATACTCACTATTGAAAATCTCACCATATATCTACATAACCTTCCATTAGAATAAAATATATATACATTTCCATCTAATTGAGTAAAATTCCACCAAGAAACTTTATAGGAAAATATCATTTAGGTTGTTGCTGACACATTAAACATTAATCCTCATCATATATAATAAAATATCACACTATCAGAACTATAAAATATGGACCCTACATTCCAAATATGATGCATGAATAACTACCTCTTTCCTCTACCGGCCAAGAGTCAAATCCATAATAGACCACTAAAAAATGGTATGAGATCCATAAATCCTTAGTAAATCATAAAAACCATACTAAATGTGTGCCTATTAAAGAAAAATATCATTTAATACTATAACATCATGTATCAAAAATAGCAATCCCATATCCCTAGAAACCAAGACTTCTTATTGGAACAAGTGTTCTTGAAGCACCAATATAATATCCATCACAAGTTCTAACACACTACTAATACTTCTATCTACCATATCCCAAATATTAATACAACAGTAAAGGAATAATTATGATACCACTTTATCGTGTCTTGCCCCGTATCACTCACTTAACAATAACCAGACTGGTTGGTGATCAGGCATTAAGCACACCTCCCTATACACTAGAGTCTACCGACTAGTAGTGAGGGCCTAGGGTGTGATAGTGGGGAGACTATGCCCTCATATAAGAGTAATCAAAACAGAGAAAATGACCATGAATCAACCATAATAGTGAATAACCAGAGTTCAGAAGCAATACATTTAACAAGGCTATAATAATAAATAGAATATAGAAAAATCCTGAACAACCATGCCATACATACAACACTGATCTCCCACTAGTTCGATCACATATACAAGAATAATGGAAATAAAAAAAGTAAAAGGATTTACTATTAACTTTGAGATTAACCACATAATTGATACCCACACACACATTCGAGCCATTATGCTCAATCAGTCATGGGCCTCAGTTCATCCTGTGTCTGAAACCAAGTGAAGGACTACTCAAGTAATCTAAAGAAATGGAATCCTGAGTAGGGTGTGAGTACAAAAATTAGTAGGGAACTACCAATGCGGTCCCATACATAGTTAGTGATATAAAGTGTATGTATATGTGATGTACTCATTAGGATACCAACAACAACAATAACAAAAACAATAATAATAAATAATTCTATAAATAAACTAGATAACATAAGTCACACCAAGGCCTACAGTCATAAGTACATTCTCATGAAATTTTTCAGTCTATCCATGGTACAACTAGAAATAAATGAATAAATGAAAACTATATTCGATCCTTGGGCCTATGAACCTAATAGAATAGACATAAAAAAAGGGAATTGATCTAGATATCGTATCACTCATTTCATGTATAAAAAATTTGATCCTTGGGTCTATTAACCCAATAAACCATTCTTGATTTGGATAGCGACAAAATTATCTATAAGAATTTTATTTTACTTATTTATAACCTAGACCCAAGGTATGTAAAAAAGATTTCCACGTATAATGATAATAAAACATAATATAATTCCATTTATATTATGAGCCCGTCTAAGGAGTTCTGAGTTGGAACTGAAGTATCACTAAAGGAAAAATATAATTCCATTTTACCTATGAGACCATCAAAGGAATTCTGTATAAGGAACCCAAGTATTACTCAAGGTGTAATATAATTTCATTTAACCTATGATCCCATCCAAGGCATTCTATATCATAATCCAATTATCACTCAAGGTATAATGTAATTTTATTTATCTTATGAGTCTATCCAAGGCATTTCATATCAAAATATAAGTATTACTCAAGGTGTAAAATAATTTCATTTAACCTATGAGACCATCTAAGACATTCTATATCATAATCCTAGTATCTCCCAAGGCATAACTAGTTGGATCCTTGGAAGCACCTACGATAATCCTTATAATGTAATAGTTAATCAAATAGGATTAGAATATGGATACCAGGAATTATATCTAGTAATCTACCCATTAAAATAAAATTAAAAAAGGAACAACAGACAGATCCCCGGATGTACATATGGGTCTCCTGATATATCATCATATCACATTAGGCCCCATAGGATGAAATCTAGGAAGTACACATGGAATCATAACTATATCAATAGTAACCAAGTAAATGCATAAATAAAATCATGTGAGTGACTTAATTCCTAACATACCACTACTTCCATAGCCCCTTGGATCACATGTTTGGTATGAGTTCTAAGGTGACACCCTCTACCATCTCCACCCAAACTCATGATGCACATGCTTCGGGCTAGTCAACATACTGGGGAACCCACTAGGGTTACCTAGATCAATACATAATAGAGGAATAACACTCAGGATCATGAAGGTCCATACATAAGTGAAGGTATCCCTCTTGGGCTCATGGACCATATCAATACTCAATATCATTCTGGGATGGTCCATTCATCCAACCCCATCCCAATTTACCAAATTTTTCATCAACTTAGGCCTATAAAAAGGATGATGTGTCTAACCAAGTGTATTCTCACTCCCTAAGAGGTTTGGAGGCTAATATACGTGTCTCATAAGATAATCCATGAAAATAGCACATAAGGGTTTTTAGATTCCCCTGACATTCATCCATTACAATTACCCATTTAATTAATTAAACAATTCAACAAAATAATTTAAACTGGATTAATCACCCTCAGAGTTGATCTTAAACTTCCACATACCACCATAAACATTCATAAATACTAAAGTGAAGGTTTGAAAGATCACTAAACTTCTATGAGTCTTTACACTTACTTTCCAAAGGCTAAAAATAGTTTCCAAGGCCCATCTGAGATCATTTGAGACATACAGTATTCGACTGATCACGTCAAAATGCAACTACAACCTAACACTTGCTAATAACCCATGACACATCCTTAACCTTTAATCAAGATTAATATTAAAGAAACAATTCCAAAAAAATTTCCAAAAATTTAATTTAAATCTTTAAAAATTTATAAAATTACCATGGTGACATACCTCAATGAAAGGACATGCAGTGAAGTGCAGACGACCTCTTGGGTTATCCTATTCCTAGGAAGAGAAAAATCCCTATCACTGGTATCAAATTTCACCGTGATCCAATAGAATTAGGGATTAAAGATATAAATAGAGAAACTATAAATCAAGAATGAAGAGAGGAGGAAATAAATATAGTCCACTAGAGGATAAATCATACCTCAAATATCTATGTAAGGCCACCAAGAACACCCCCTTGATGGGGTTTGAATAATGGAAGGAGAGGAGAGGAGAGCTAGCCCATTCAAGGGAGTATAGGATAAGAAATATGGGAATTTACTCTTAAATATCACATGGAGAAAAGGTAATTTCACCCTTTTTAATAAGTCAAATTTTTTTCCAAACAGTGTGCCCATCGTGTGATCGACACTACCCAAATACCACACCCTACGCACAGGCATGGTGAAAGGTTTAACAGACCACACATTATCTGTGCGACATGTTTGCAATTTTATATAGACAAACACATGGTTATCCTCAACCTGTCACATAGTTTACCCAACCATGTTCCTTTATAGATTGATCCTCATGGTTAGGCCACATGGTTTTCCCTAACCATGCACCAACTATACTCACTATGCTATATTTTTTCAAAAGTCTAACTTTGGGCCTTGAACCCCAAAACACTCTGGAAACCTCCAAAATAATCTATAATCCTCAAAACATATCTAAAAAAATTATTTATAGGTATTCCAAATTACAAATTTCCATTCTGAATGTATGATAAAAAATTTATCCATCTAATAATTTAAAATTCAAATTCTTTTTGAAATTTCAAACTCATAAAAACATGGGATCATACAATACTCATTGACCACCGCAGACGAAGATCACATAACAACTCCTTCTAAGGAAAGGTTCCTCAAGAAGTAATTTTAATAATAGTAAAGACCTTGATTCTAGTAACTGGGAGCTAGTTTATACTTTATTACATTGACACTAGATATAAGAAATAATTTTAGCGTAATATGGAAGTAATAAATAAAGATCAAATAAAGACATATAAATAATCAAATGAGCTTGAAAATTATACATGGATATTATAAATAATAAAATAATCACATGGAAATAAATAACTAATCTCATAATTAGGGAATTAATAATTATTAAAATATGAAATATAATATCAAGACCTTTCACAATACAATTTAAAACTATGGGTAAAAACCCATTTAATTTGGCCAAATGATTTGTCTCATAAGACCTGTCGATGAATTGAGGGGAAATATATAACCAATAACCACCCATAAATTAATAATTCTAATGAATTCCTAATATAAAAGGGGTGAAACAAAATCAACACAAACATTTGTATTGAAAAACTAACATATGAAATGTTAATAATTACCCCAATCAATAAACATAACCTTAAACCATCCAGAGTAATATGGTGAATGGTAATAAATTATATATCCCTAGTAAAAATAACCATAAACCATCCAAATAAAGAATAAATATGATATTAATATAACACATCCCCAATGTATCATAAGTAAAATAAATGGTTTAGGTCATTAATGAGTAGAAATACCATAAAAATGTCATTAAGAGGAAGAAAACCTTTTCAATTTAAAAATAAGATTTAAAAAAAAGTTAACTAAACATTTTGAAAATAATTTTCTTAGAAAATAACCTTGGAAACTTGTAATATAATATTTTTAAAATTTATTGGTCATGAAGTCGGAAAATTCTGTTCATGCTGTACACATTAAAATAAGAATTCCTTTCACATTTTCAGTAAAATCCAAACGGGAATTGTTTGGAAAATAAAATATAGATTACTTTCAAAACATTTTGTAAAAATTTAGACATGGGTAAATATTTATTTAATAAATAATTTGTATAATTTTAAAAATATTTTTTAATTTTTTATAGAAAACATGGATTTGGAATAAAAAACATTTTCGACTAAAAAGAGAAATAATATTGCATTTTCTTAAAAACATTTTCTCAATAATTTTAAGTACCAATGAGTGAAAAATTGGTAATATTACTATAAAAGTTCCTGAATAAAAAAATTATATGAAAATATATTGGTTTTAATATAGGAATACCAAAAAATTCCCCTAAGGCAGACTTAAAATAAATAATCTTGAATAATGATGAGATTGTGAAATAAACCCTTACCACTTTGGTAAATTCTGAATCATAAGCCCCATAAAATAATTAACATAAAATGAAAATTTAAATACCATGATTATAAATATATTCATGATATAAATATCAAATGGGTATTATATACACCACATAAAAGAAATAAATGGTGAATATGACATATGTATCACAAAAATAAAAGTGAGATGAGAAACCCTTATCTCAGGTTTGAATTCCTTTGTATTTGTTTGAAATACATATATAATAAATATATGTTTATTATATATATATTAGATAAATATAATAATATATCTAATTCCATATATTATTCTCTTATAACATTTTACTACCCATTTTTTAATAATATTTCATTGATTTCATTATTTCAGTTGTTAATTTCCTTATTTTCTCATGCATGTTTTGTTATAAAAGTTCCGATTATTATACATAGGATATAGTGACATAATATCCTGAATTATATTAATGTTATAAATATTATTTTCTTTAGATACATACTTATTACCATTCTTTAAAATTTGACATAGAATATGAATTGCATGACTTCGTGGAGATGGTAGGCCATACACATGCACAAGCGACGTTATCACTCCCTTAACGGGTGAATGGGTAAGGGCGTGTATAATATATTAATTTTATAGAATTTATATAATGTCACTTATATCACATATATTCATTAATTTATTCTTATTACCTTCCATTTAAATCATAAGTGAAAAATTAATCACATCACTTCGCGAGGCTGTAGTTCCCCGTACACACGAGCGACGTTATCATATTCTAAATGGAATGGAAAGTAAGAAGGTATATGCGATATTATAACTAAATAAATATAATTGTATCACAAGTATTATATATATATGTATATACATTAAATTCATCATTTTATCCAACCGTGATAATTATTGATGAAAATGAGTTATATTAGTTCATGTGGCGGTAGTCCCCCGTATACACTATTGATGATTTCATTTACCAATTGATAGAAGTAGAGATGGATAAATATAATGGAATAAAAATAATAAAATATCATTATATGTAATATAATGGTTTTATTATATTGTAAGTTTTAATTCATAATTTAAGGTTGTAAAAAAAGAAAGAGAAAGATCTTAGTGAAGACAATTACCATCTCTTAGAGAAACATTCTTTAGATATCTTCTTAAGGACCCTAGGATTGGTATTTTTGGAACAAAATCATCTCTGTAATGTGTATAATTATTCATTATATGTATGATTTTAGGTTTTTGTCATTAAAAATGGCATTATAAGTGTGAATAATTGAAGAGAGTGAGTGCCATTTTATAATTGAGGAAGAGTGACATTTTTGAAAATACCCAAAACTATTCAATAATGGGAAGTCACTCTAACCCAAAGTGAATTCAAAATTAATAAATAATAGAGTTAAGGTAAGTTAATGTCTATAAAAACCTCTACTACATAAAATAAAACACTTTTTAAACATGTTATTTCTTAGGATTTATGTTTACTCACTTTTACCATTTTAGTTTTCACTATGGTAATTAGTTTTTCTAACATAGATAATTTATCTCTTAATCCAAAGATAAAATGATTATTATTAAATAATTTGGACCAAATTATTGAAAATATTAAATACAATTTATTAAATAAAAATTATATACATGTAAGAAATTAATTTTAACACAAGCGCATGTAATGTACAAAATCTTGTTTTAACCTTAACAAATATTATCAATTTATTATTCATTTAACTAATTATTGTGAAAAAAATTAATTTGACCCTATTAAATAATATTATTTATTTGGATTCCAAATATAGAATACATTTTATCAAATTCAACTCACAAAAGTGGAAAAATCTAATTTAAAATTAAACCTAGAGACATGATGAAAAAGTGGATTTTCAAAGATAAATGTTTCATAAGTATAGAAAGTTTTAATATCAGAATTCAATATGAAATTGATTAAAATTAAATAATTTGTATTTATTATAATATTATTGAACTATTTTTTACTTTTAAAATAATTTTAAATCAAAATTGAAACTATAAATTATTTAAATGAAAAAGAATGTTTCAATAAAAACCATTATTTTTACTATTCATAATAAATCGATCTTTTCAGAAAATTATCAAAAATTCACTATAAGATAATTTTTACATGATTATTTCAAAAATGATGTTAAATTTTCAAAATAAATTTTTTAAAAGTGTGAAAAAATTCATTTTAAAGTATGTGTGCAAAGTGAAATAAAACCGCATTTTAGAAAAAAAATATTTTTCAGAAAGCATTTCATTTCATTTTAAATGATTATTATTTTATTTATAATTAATATATATCCATGTAATTTATTTTATTCATGTATAAAACATATAATTTTCAAATTTTAGTTATTCTTGTTCATACCTACCAATTTAATAGCTAGGTTATAATGATATACTATATTATGGTTCATTTAAACTCCGAGTTGCGTATATCACAAGTTATCAAAGAGATTAAATTTAAAGAAATATATTTTACGGGTTGTTTAAGCTATGTTTTTCATGTCCCATATTCTATCTAATACAATGTTATTCTTTTATAATCTTGGGGTGTTACATTATATACCTCTTAAATAAATTATGTCTTCATAATTTAATCTTGATCTTAGTAATCAAGGGTTTGACTTTTGAAAATACATTTTTTATATACCCAAATCCTAAAAAGGTTTAATAAAACATTATATTAATAATATAGAAAGGTAATCACAATGGTAATCTATAATAACACATAACCAGGTGTTCAAATGGGAGAAAATTGGTCAGAAGTGAAGATATGGACACAAAAAAATGCATAAATAATTATAGAGAGTGATATAGATCATTGATTATAAGAATGTGTATGAATACAAAACCCTAAATCTAAGATGATTTAAGTAATTATTTTATTAATTAGATATAAAGGTAGTAGGATAATTTTGTTTTATTTTAAGATCCTTTTCTTAGAGTTGAGGGATACTTTTACCATCTGAGAACATAAGAAAATATAATTACTTGATATCTTTCTATTTTATAGGCACAATTTTATCCTTTGGTTGTACTTAAATAAATCCCCACTTCATTTTTTACTTCATGAAATGAATATCCAAAATGAATTTTTCTTCATAAAGACTAAAAATAACTCTTAATGGATCATAAAAATAATTAAAAGTCATTCCTTTTCTCTCTAGATATCTTGCAAGACCAAAATGGTTAGCATGACTTGTCCAATAATACATTAATTTCTAAAAACTCAATAATAACCTCAATTTTAAACTCAATACAATTCATAAATAGACAACCTTAATACCCATCCAAAATATGTCTATCCAAATTCAAAGTCCAAATATTTTGAAGGAAGTTTACTGAATTTCCAAAACCAATTTAAAATTAGATTTCCTAAAAATCATAATATAAATATTAATGTAACATAACAAATATGTGAATAACTTGATCATCTTAAAAACTTAATGAAAACATGAATGCTTCCAAAAATTATTTTTCTTTTTATTCCTTAAATGAAATATCAAATTATCAAATTTATTCCATAATTCCAAAAATATGGTAAACTCCAATAAAGATAACATAATGCATAAAATCACTCACAAATTTCAAGGTCACAAATACTACCCCATAATCATCTCTTTATGTTATTATCTCAAAATCATGAATATATTAAGGGTTATCCTCCCTCAATCTTAGTTTATCTAAAAATATCAAATTTCCACTATAGTAATTTTCATGGTCATTGGTACTATTCAATATATGTCTTCAAATCCTTATAGAAAAACTACTGAAGTACAATCATCACATGTTTTATGATTCCTATAATGAGAACATCATTGATAAAATACATCTATAATATACTTCTTGAATCTAAATACAAAAGAAATTCAATCATTCTACTTTGGTCATAACAATAACATAAGCTGAACTTTAATCCCTTAGTTTCTTCTGGGGTATATTCCCTTGATTATTGGGATTTTTTTTTGTAGTGTACCATATCCTTGTAGTTAAAAAATTAATCATTGGAAACTTATTTTTGGCCCTTGAAATCATGATCATGATGGCCTTTCTATCCACACTTGTATAAAACCACCATTCCCTTCAATAAAGTATCAGGGTGTTTCTTTACAAAAATATAACAATGGGAAAATACTTCTTTCCCTTCTTCCCTTAATTCATGTTTTTCTCTACCATCCCATTATTCTCTTACTTCCCTTTGATTCCATAAGACTTTGAGAACTATGTATTTCTCTTGATACCACATGATACTATGTCCTCATATGATGAGAAATTTTGGGAGACTAGTTCGCTTCTAAGAATTGGATTAATATAATCAAATAAATAATAAATCTTTATCATTTAATTATCTATATAGCTCATATCATTCCTTGATAACCTGGTAAAATTGGATTCATACTTAGCAACATTTTCATCTTATTTTTTTATTAGACTCAGGAATTGTCCCTCCATATCTGCTCATTTCTCATGAGGAAAACACTTTTCCAAGAAGAGTACCTTAAAATTATTCTATTATATTTTTTATATTTATTCTTCATCTTTAGTGTTTTGAATTAATGACCTAAATTGATCCTAATCTCATAAGAGATGATAAAACACTATGAAAACTTTCTCTATTTCATTTTTCCTAAAGTAATATATATACTCTCCAAAAAAATTATCCATTTCTTAGTTATAAATAGATTTGTATTCCTTTTAAATTATAGATATTTATAACACATAAAGCAGTCTAACATTGTTACACCATGTGGTGGATTAACAGGATGATCCATACAGTCAAGGTTATTGCTCATAACTTGAGTTATATACCCTAATGTGGTTATAATTTAACCATTTTTATCTATATATCTAGCTCCAGCTTCATTGTCTTACCTAGGAGTTCAATCCCTACATGGGGTATGCGAATTTATATGGTTTACATTAATTCCCCTAGGTTATATTTCATAAAAAATGGCATACAATAGATTATAGTATAACATTATGGAACATAATACATAATCCCAAACTAGAGAAACACTTAACATAAATTGAAAATTTTATTCATGGAAAATCTCATAATCAAAAACATAGTTTCTTTGGGAAAATTTTAAAATCATAAAAATATTTTAAAATCCTTCATAATGGTTTGTAAAGGAAATGTGAATTAATCTAAAAATATCACTGGGAGTGTCAAAATAGGTGCATAGTAAGACCCATTGTCATGTACTGGGTAATGATCAAGTCAAGCCTGACATGCCTTTTTTAGAGTTATTACCCCTTGGTGTATCTGTTCCAGAACCACATCTACTTTTAGTATCCATATAAGGATGTTTTAATAAGAAAACCATATAATATCTACCTTTTTAAAAATTTAGGATGTTATCCTATACTTATTCTTATCCTCAAAGTAATCCATATGGTTACATTCCCTAATATTTGTTTCCCTAATTTTTTTCCCAAAGTTTCTACTAAACTTGATTTGATACCAACTATAAAGACTTCAAATCTAATAACCCGATTCTATTATCTACTTTATTACATTGGAACTAGATATAAGAAATCATATCCTAAAGGACTGAATATTTTAATAGTCTTGGTAAACTAGATACATACTTTAAATTCACATTAAATTTTAAAACTTAAAATACACAAAGTGTTTTCTTGGAAAATTCCATTATTCCCCTTATCATATCTCTACATATCAATCATAAAAAACTTCCTAGTATCTTAGTAAAAATAAAAAATAATAAAATGGTGAGATTATATTCTCAGTAAGGGTATGTGTACACCATAATCTATCATGAATAAATAGGTATAATCAATTTAGAAAGGTAAATAACTGAAACATATGACATTTAAATAATAAATTTATCATAATATGGTAGGAACCAATGAAGATCAAATAAATCCATATAAATAATTAAATGATCTTGAAAATTATCCATGGATATTATAACTAATAAAATAATCATATAAACATAAATAACTAATTTTATAATGAGGTACTACATTATGTTAGACATCTAAAACTTACTTTCAAGACCTTTCACAAGATAGTTAAAATTATGGGTAAAAAATATTTAATTTTGGAAACTTACTTGTCTCATGATACCTATTGAAACATCTAGGGGATATCTATAATTGGTCCCCACTCATCACCTAATAAGTCCAATGCATTCCTCATATGAAATGGGTGAACCATAATCAATATAAAAATTTATATTGAAGAAATAACATATAAAATGTTAATACTTACCCAAATCAATAAAAATTATCATAAACCATCCAAATTAATATGGTGAATGGTAATAAAATTGCACATCCCCATTCAAACAGATCATAAACCATCCAAATAAAGAATAAGAATGATATCAATAAAATATTTCCCCAGTGGATCGCAATTATAATAAATGGATGACATAATTGATATATAATTACCATAAAAATGTATTAAAAACATTCATACAGAAGATAAACTTTTCACTTTGAAAATAACCTTTAAAAAAAGTTCACAATTTTTTTTTGAAAATTATTTTTTTCGAAAATAACCTCAGAAACATGTAAAATAATCTTTAAAACATTGAGTGGTCCTGAAGGTGAAAAATTCCATTCACGTCATACTTGTTAAAATAAATATTCCTTTCATATTTCTGGTAAAATCAAAATGGTATTTTTTTTGGAAAATGACATGAATATTCCTTTCAAAATATTTTGTAAAAATTCATATATGAGTAAAAATTTCATTAATAAATCCTTTGGAAATTTTTAATTTTTTTAAGAAAATATGGGGTTTAAATAAAAATAATTTTCAAATAAAAATTTAAATAATATTTAGTTTCCTTAAAAAGAATTTCTCAATCATTTTAAATACCAAAGCGAGGTAAAATGATGATATTACCATCTGTTTGTTAATATCATTTCATTATTTTCATTTCTTTGGGTGTTAATCGCCTAGTTTTTTTGTGCGTGTTTTGTAATAAAATTTATGGTTCTTATACAAAAGATATAATTCCATAATATTTGGAATGATATTAATGTTATAAATATTGTTTTTTTCATTATATACATCCTTATAACCATTCTTTAAAATTTGACATATAAAATAAATCATACCTCTTTATGAAGACGGTAGGTCGTACGTACGCACTAGCGATGGTATCAAACCCTCAATGGGTGAAAGGGTAAGGAAGTGTATGATATATTAAGTTTAAATAATTTATATCATGTCATATATACCACATATATTGAATAAATTTATCCTTATTACCTTCTATGTAAAATGTAAGTGGAAAATAATTCATATCGCTTTGAGAGGCGGTAGTCTTCCGTATACATGAGCGACATTATCATGTTTTAAACATAATTGAAATAAATAATATATATGTGATATTATAACTCTAAAAGTATAATTATATCATATATATTATATATATACATTAAATACATCATTATATCTAACCATGAGAAGTATTGATGGAAAACAAGTTACTTCAGTTTGCATGGCAGTAGTCCTCCATACACACGATTGATGATTTTGTTTCTCATTTAATGGAAGTGGAGATGTATAAATATTATGAAATAAATATAATAATATCTAATTATATGGTAGATAATTGTGTTGTTATATTGTAAGTGTTAATACATAATTAAAGATTATAAAATAAGAAATAAAGAGAAAGAGTTTAGTGAAAGCAATTACCTTATTTTAGAGAATCCACTTTTAGATCTCATATTAAAGACCCTAAGGTTAGTCTTTTAGTAAGGTAAAAATCTCTAGAATATGGATAAATATATTAGTGAGGAATTTTTTAGGTTTTGTTTCTTGAAAAATGGATTTAGAGTTGTGAATAAGTGAGGGGAATGAGTGCCTTTTATTAATTTTGGAGGCACTTGGGGTGAGAGAGATTTCCCATTATTGAATATTTTTGATTATTTACATAAAATAATACATGTTTTAAACACTTTATTCCTTATCCTTTATTTTTACTCTCTTTTACCATTTTAGTTTTCACTATAGTAATTAGTTATTTTATCCTAGGTAATTTATCTATTAATACTAAAATAAAATGATCCTTGTTATATAATTAGACCCACTAGTTATAAATATTAAATAAAATTTATCAAAAAAAATCTATGTTTTAAAAATTAATTTTAACACAGGTACATGTAACACAAAATCCTCATTTTAACCTTAACCACTTTAATTAATTTATTATTTTTATTACTAATTATTATAACCAAAAATTAATTTGACCATATTAAATAATATTAATTATTATTATTAAATAATTGAATCCAATCTATCAAATTAAACTCATATAAATATAAAAATGTAATTTAAAATTAAACCTGTAGACATGACAAAAAAGAAGTTTTCCAAAGAGAAAATTGTTATACTTGTATAAAGTTTTAATATTAGAATTCAATATGAAATTGATTCCACTGACCTAAATTTTATTGATTATAATATAATTAAACTATTCTTATTATTAAAACAATTTTAAATCAAAATGTAACCTTTAAATTATTTAAAATAAAATGTAGTTTTCAATAAAAACCAGTATTTTCACTATTCATAAAAAAATTAATCATTTTAGAAAATTATAAATTTTTTTATCTAAGATAATTTTGACATGATGATTTCAAAAATTAAGTTCATTTTATAAAATAAAATTTCTAAAATTGGTAAAAATTAATTTTTAAGTATGTACACAAAGTGCAATGATACCGCCTTTTAGAAAAACATAGCTTTTCAGAAAAATTTTATTTTATTTAAAATTATTATTATTTTATTCCTAATCAATATATATCCATTTAATTTATTTTATAATTTTATAAAACACATAAGTTTCATAATTTAGTTATTTATATTCATAACCACTAATTTAACAGTTATGTTATAATGGTATATTATATTACAGTTCATTTCAACTCAGTGTTGCGTGTATAAAAAACTATCAAAGTGATTAAATTTAAAGAAATATATTTTGAGGGTTGTTTAAGTTTGGTGTTATGTGTCTCATATTCTATCAAACATAATTTTATTCTTTTAGAATCATGTGGTGTTATAATAATTTCACATTGGTTCCCAACGTCTTGGCCATATGATGTTAAACTGTATGATATACACATCCTAGTTACGTAATATTAAACTATATGAAACACATTCCTAGCTATATGAATTTAAACTAAATGGTATTTCATTCCAACATATTACAATAAAATAAACATCAAATATCCTAGTCATATGATGCTAAACTATATGATACAGATTTGAAATGTATAACTTTAAATTGCATAGTACTAACATAATAGATGCATGACATTAAACTACATAGCATATTGTCATCACTATATAATGTTAAACTGCAAGATAATTTTCTATTATATATGATGTAAAACTATTGGCTATGGTCTTAGATGAACAACCTTAAAATTCATAGACAAATTATTTCTATAAAACACCTAAAACTATAGAACCATGCCATTTCCCTTATCTAAGTGAAAAAATCCTCTTTTAGAGTAAGTCTTATACTAAACCAGCACCACCAAGAACTATGCATGGCTTGATTCTTGCTCTATAGGATACATAGTGATGCTCAAATCTTCTATCCTAGTCCTAGATATCGAGACACTTCTTCTCCCCATCTTATCTTGGTGATCAAGACCCTTCCATTGGGTTCCTCATCACCACTTGACATTGGGGTAACACCCCCCTTTGGGAATAGGTTCAAATACCACTCATTAATTCACCACATTAATGTTCTTAAGGGAATAAAGATGTACCAACCATAGTGTTGAAATCTGGATAAACATCCCTTTTTTTCACCCTCACACTTCAATTATTCCTTTATTTGAATCTTTATAACCCCCATGTTTGAACAAGATACCTTACGGTGATGGGAAAAATGATCAAAAGGCCCACCTCACATCTAGGGTACATGACCTAGAGTTCTTTTGGCAGTAACATGATAGGTTTTCTATTTTGAATACATGATTAACTATCATCCCTCATTTTTCCCCATTCATTGACACTTTTATGGTAGAAATTTTGTTTCAAATATAATCAATGGTCATCCTCTCCTCATTTTCACCCAGTTTTTGATTCAGATCTTTCAAGTCATGATTTACTTCCTTTTCACCATCCTTTATTTTGGATCAACTTCAACTCCTTCGGTATTAAATGCTCATGAATCCATGCACATTGACTAAGAAATATTTTTCCTGATGGAGTCTATTTTATGTACTCTCATATAGAAGAATTCTGAATATACTCCTTATTTTCCACACTGATCATGGATCACATGGGCTTATTAATTATAGTGGATTATCTCCCAAACATGATCCAAACACACCATATTCCCAAGGATTCCCATTTTTAGTCCCGATAACATGATTTTAAATTGAACTACCCCTTTCGTATAGTATTATTCCCATGTTAACTTATATAAACATTGATTTTACCAATTCATATTGGGTTTTTTCTTTGAAAAATGTTGTATAGATCACCTCATTTATATTCCACACCCCATAACCTTATACCAGTGTCACCCTTGGGTCTAAGAATAATGAACTTAAACTATGTGCACTCTGCTATGAGAAAGTTTATATATCCTATGGTCTCTTTCTCCATCATTTCACATCAGTTTTATATTGAATTTTTCCTTATTAAACCCCTACAAACACTCTTCTAGTATGAGAAACAGGACCCTAAACTATGTAAATTCTTTTATGAGTTTTCCATGCAGGGATATTCATTCATTTGTGCTAGGATTAACTTTTCCTTAAACATAGAACAAACAATATCTTACCCATTAATTCAAAGATATGCGACCTAAAAATCTATCTATCCCCCTTTTACCCTAGGATAATATCTTCTATATATTATTGGACACCTAAATTCATGTTAGGTTCTACTATACCCTTCATGCTATATGGGCTATCTCAAGTATTGGCCAAATCCATATAACCTTTAACTCTAGAAAACCTACCTCATGTCCTCACCATGTGATGTTAAACTACATAGTTATGGTTTATGCATCATGAACATAAAAAATATGCACCTCCTCTTCATGGGATGGGTTATTCTAGAAATAATCCTATTAGGACCCTTGTAACTCCATTCATGTTGGGTTTTCTCTACTGTAGATAGATAAAATATCCCACTCTTTGGGTATACACCACATGACTATAAACTATTAGTCACCACAATGGTCTAAGAATCATAACCATAAATTACATTCATTCTCTTCCGGGGGATGTCTGTGTGGAATCAGACCCCATTCCTTTTGGGATTACGTTACCATTTAAACTACACAAACCATATTAATCCTTATATTCGGTCAAACCTATAAGACCTTAATCTTCAGAAACAACCCCTTTTTATCGCACAACATGATTTCAAATTGTGTGATTAATGTATTGGGTATATGAAATTGAACTACAACAAACTTTGGTCCTAATTCCATGACCTTAAACTAAAATTTACCCTTGGTATAATAATTATAACCATAAATTGTGTGTGTTTTATCCTAAGGATGTTTTCATGGAACCGAGACTCTTTCTCCCTCCATTCATGTTAGGTATGCATCGTGTTTTTGTTCCCCACTAACTATCTTACTACCTATTGATCAAATATACATGAACTTAGATAGTAGAAAACCCCCTTCCCATCCTCATCGTATGATATTAAACTACATGTAAAATATCTTTACCATATGATGTTAAACTACATGTCATAGTCCCCATTGCATGACTTAAAACTATATGATACCATTGGTTCCTCACTTGAGAGTATTACCCTTATTCAATGTTGTTCTCATACCACACCATCATCTAGAACTATATGTGGCTTGATTCCCATTACATAGGATATATAATGATGAATATATCCCCTATCACAGGCCCAAACACAAATATCATATCACCTATATCTTATTTTGGTTCCTGAAACTCCTTTGTTGGACCTCAATTCCTTTCTATATGCTAGGTAAATGTTGCACCCAAATGTAAGTGGTATAATATGTACAACCCTAAAACTAAAAATACAATATGATTGATACATAATGAACTTAAACTATACCCATGTTATCTAAGGTTTATCTATAATGGAATTGGAAATCTAATTCATGTTAGGTTTACCCTCTTCTTTTCTATAGATACAACCACACTTTGGGTCTATGCATCATGACCTTAAACTGCATACCACTTCCCCTCAAGGTCATGTGTATTAGAAATGGGTGAACCAATACATTTTAGGTTCTATCTTTTCTAGATTCTATGCAAATATCCTCATCCCTAGTCCATGATCTATGATCTTAAACTGGCATCACATTGGTTCAATATCAAAAAATTTAAACTAGTAAAACCCCATTGATTGAGGAACCACGAATTTAACTATGTCTATTCTTTAAGAAGGTTCATTTATATTAACATGTGGGATTTCCAATTCACAATGGGTTTGTTTTAACTATTCTAGACAAGAATCCACCACCTTTGTTATAAGGTTGATGACCCTAAACTATACAACACTAGTAACTATTTTGGTTTCCATGAGGTATCATCAAACATTTCCTATGTATCTTCTAATTTCATCACCCATAAATCTAGGTGAACCACATTGATATGCCAAATACATGATGGTGTGACCCTCGGGTGTTCAAACATCCCCTTTATCTTTTTATTTATCACCACACATTGTGTCCCTAGAGTTTGAATTTACCCATCAATGTTTCAATTCCAGAAAGACTCCCCTATGACAAAGAAAAAACTCTATAAATTCCTAGATCTTATTCAAGGTAGATAAGGATTTTATGTATTAAACTAATGGACCCCATATTTCTAAGACATGATCAATATCTGATCCTCATTTGTTCACCCCCATTCATGATGTATTCAAGTGGAATCCATGTTTTGAATGTGGTCAGCAGTCATCCTTAGCGTAATCATTTCTAAACTTAATTATTCCTATTATGGAAAGAACAATTTACATTTCTACACTCCCCTATTCTTAAGAATATTCTTAACACTATCACTACATCATTTCATACCTTTTGGTATGTTATCATGTTGAATCAGTCCTATGGTATCATACCTAACTAGTCTCCTCATGTTCATGGTTTCTTTCAATGGTCAACACATCATTAAGATCATGAACCATTCATCCTAGGAACTCTCATGTGACATGACTATCCCTTCATTTACCCTTGTTTCTCACATCCGACATGGATCACATAGGACTATGTATTATGTATCGGTTCTATCACTATAATGATTGAGATACCCTCAATTTCATCCTCACCATATGATGTTAAATTTCATGTTCAACTTCCTTACCATAATATGTTAAACTACATGGTGTTTTCCCAATCATATGACTTAAAAAATGAATGATGTATCAGTCCTTACTTAATAGTAAAACAAATTTTTTAGTGTTGTTCCCATTCCACACCAATTAATTGAACTATTCTTGGATTTATTTTTGATTTATGAGATATATAGTGATGTCAAAACACCCTTTACTAGACCCAAAAACAAACTACAGTCTCTTTTTATCTTGTATTTTATGCTTCTCAATAGAATGAGTTCAAGACCCTTCCTAGCTCAATTTTGAGATGATTCCATTTAATCTATGCATGAGATAGTTTTATGTGAGAGATTCACTTGGTTATTCTTTAGTGACGAGGTCATACTTATATCCATAATTAGTCTCCTTTTCTATCAGAACATTTCCCATTCTCTTGCATATGATTGATATATGTAAAAATAATTTTCCATTAAATGCATCATGACCCTAAACTATATTCCCCCATATTAGCGAGACTATCTACATTGGCTTTAGAACCCTTATATTGGTGATACTATCTACATTGCATAAGTCTTTTAACCTTAAATTGGGAACCATAGTCTTGGCTACATGATCTCAAATTAAAAAACCCACTCATCCAAGATGCACAACTTTCAAAGGAAAAATACATGGTTCAATATATGTGAACTTAAACCATTATCCCCCTTTTGGTCAAATCTATAAAACCTTAAACTAAATATCCTTATAAATTATCAATTTTCCTCCTTAAAAGTAGATTGAATCTTGATCTAATGTATCTCACCCAGTTGGAATTTTCATTTGTCCCATTGGCCTGTATGCCTTCCATATGTTCAATACACTATGTTAATGTTCTTGATAAACAATGTCATAACCCTATGAGTGAATGAACTTTTCTTGAGCATCTTGACCCCTTATCAACATAGTTTTTGTCCCTTGATATGGATTGTCATCCATTTTCACATCCAAATGGGTTATACTACCATGACAGAACAATGATCCAAAGTAACACATCCTATCCAAAGCTCTATAAGAACCATATTAATCATCATTGAATGGAATCCATTATAGTGATGGAACAATTCTCTAATGGACAGACTCCCATCTAGGGTACACATCTTGAAGGATACGTATCAAGAATTATAATAATGGGAACCATGTTTCCATTGCATTCAACATTCATCCTCAACCTATCCACATCCTATATCATTTTATAGAGTCTTTATGTCACAATATACCTTCTTACACTTTCTTTTATTCAAGTGTAATTTAAACACCCTTGGTGTCACACCCTTGTGTGTGTTGCACATTGTTAGGGAAATCAAACTATTGGATCTGTACCAGCTTGGTTTTCTTATTCTCATGGGGTTCCAATGGAAATTGATGCAAAAATATGATACCAACCCATCCAACCCTATCCAACACTCTCATATATTTGAATGATATTCTATTCCTCTCTTGTTCCTCACACTGAGTATGAATCGCATGGAATTATATATTTTTAGTTAGTTATTTAATTTATGTGATAAAATTGAAAATTTCAACAAAAGGAATATGAAAAAGTGATGTATTTATTTATTAACAAAAAATAGGGAGGGTCATCCACATATTAGGGACTCTCCCCTATCATAAAAAATTCCTCATATGGATTTTCTCAGACAACAAATTTCCCAAGTTCATCCTACCTCCACTGAGTTTATTCAATTAATCTATGTAATCTATAAATCTCTATCAGTTCCTACTTTTATCAAGCATGGACCTCTTCTATATACACTTGATGATGGAATGCTCATATTTTTACTCCATTATTTGGGATTCTAATTGAGTTTACTTAGCCTGATCTATGACCGTTTGAGCCTTTAAATAGAGAATCGACACTTCCTTAGTGGAGAGGGTGACCCGTTGCTGGCATGATTTCTCATGAAGCTAGGAAAACCCTTATTATTCCACCCATAGAGAGGTGAATACATCAGATATAGGATCATACCTAGAATTGGAAATATCTTTCCACTCCATTCATAACCGCTCACCTAAGATGTTTCAAGATAGTATGTCGAGGGCATGATAATCCAATCTAATTTTACCCAAGTTCACTAGATAGTGGTGAAGGGATCCCATATAGCCCACTAAATTGTCCCATGCAATGGGGATGATGAAGTTCCATATGTTCCTCCAAGATCTATATGCTAGATCACTTGATTCCCCTTAGAAACACATGACCCCATATCATCCATTTCTTTTGGGGTAGGATGGTGCTTCGGAAAGGCCTCCAACACCTCAACAACCTGATCAACCTCAGGTAATGGTGGGATAAAATTTAAGTCATAAAGGAGGAAATACTCAATATCTTTATCTATAAGAGGATCCTATTTTACCTATATCACTATAGAAACAACTGCCTCCTCTATCCCCATAGTGGAGATCACCTCAGCTCTAGTTTCCATGGATTGTGTGTTCAAGGATACCTCTTCCCTAATAGATGTAGTGGCCTCATCACCAGTCTCGAATGGTTACATATCACTTGATACCTCATTAGTGGAGAAAGGTCTCACCCTTGATATTCAATATCCTTGTAAAGGGTTTATGATTAAATTATCTTCTTGGTCACCATGACCTAATTATTTCTTACTTCCATTAACACAACATCATTTTTTTCCATGCTATAAAAGGCTCCATATGATCTAGTTCCACCTAATGTGGCCGATACTGTGATGTAAGGAAAACTGTCATAAAAACAATGTTAGTGAGGTCTAAGCTAGGAGAAATGAGATTTGGGTCCTAGGAAAAAACTTATAAAATGTGTACAGAGAAATGAGATTGAATACCTAATAATGTTTTAGGATATATTCTTTGAAAAAGTTTCTTTTCCCACCCTTATCCACTAATTTTTGACTGGTACCATCGACCAAATTGGCTGAAAGGTTAAGGTATAAGGAAAAGGATACATTCTACACTACTGATAGCATTCTTATGATTCTATACCCATAAATATCTAACACAGGATGATCCATGGTTTGGCTTGTTGACTTTTCCATAATATGGAACTAAATCTAGCATAGAATATTAAAATATCATATACTAATAATAGATAAGAAAGAAAAGAATCCACCTATTGGACCATGTAGTATCAGTATTGACACCTTACCTAAGAGTGGTGTTCTGCTGACAGAAGTATGACTTCCCACAACATCAAAAAGAATTCATGATCCCATTACTTGGCCACTTGAGAATTACTCTCTGTCTTCCTATCATGGTTGATGATCTAGGTCTTCGCTCATGATCTCTACTTTCTCTATGAATTTTTATTCCTACATAAATCAAGGTAATAATTTCGGCATAGCTTGGGGGATGGTAACAACTATATATATACAAGACCAGGGATTGTAACTCAGTAGGTGAAATTTATTCTGGGTTGTTAGTGGGAGGAGTCAATTTACCCCCTTAGGGGACCCCTGATACATATAATCCCCCTATTAATATTCATCATTAGATCCTTCCTTCATTACTACTTTAACTAGAATGATCTCTAGAAAACTATTAAGGGGAAATATGTTTATTAGTATCTGATCTTGATCAGTTATATTGTTCACCTAGAGTTGAGAGTAGTTCACAATATCCAGGTCAATGATGTGCTTCCTAGATTACATGTAAGAGGTAAAAAAATAGGATACAGTACACCAAAGGTTTGGTAGGGCTATCCCATCACCCTTCAAATGCTACTAAAATCCTTAGAGGGAGAGGAATCATTAAAAGTTGTCCCATCTTGGCTACATGTCATGGAAAACTAAATTATCTAGTAGCTCCACTATATGTCATATTACCTTCCCTAGATCCGCCCTAGGGGTAGCCTACACCACCATAGAATCATTGAACTAATCTGAAACTAACTTATATGGAATCCATACACTCTTTGATGCACCCTATATAGACATATTGACTTAAATAGGATCAAGATCCCTTAAGGTCACATCCACCACTATAATTTCCCCCACAAAATATCTCTTACTAGGTTGATGTGCTTCCCCATGTAAAGCACTCCACCTACCTCATTACCCTGATGCCTCCTTCACTGAATTTTATTGGATCACAAGTTGACTAAATATCTCCCTAGGGCACACCTCTAACCAACTTTAAGAATAAGGCTAGATTATTCAAGGCTAGGCATTAGATGGTGGAAGATCGATCCTCTCCACACTATACTCATGGGTGAACAAACACTTGAGCTACATAAAATGATTAAGAATATTTATCCAGGGAGGAAAGTTATCCTTGTGGTTTATTGGGTAGTTAAATATCTTGTAGAGGGTTGGAGAGGTTGTTTACCACCTAACCCTACCCCGACAGTAAGAGCGGGTGAACAAAATCTTCCCCATGTCAAAGATAAGGATATACATTCACAATCTGATGAAAGTTAGTGAATGTGGTGATTTGAGAATTGAGGTTGGGTCCTAATTCATGATGTTCCTATAGATATCTAGGATCAATATGAGAGGATCCAGTGTGGGTGGACCATTCCAATGGTTCTTGTGATGTGGAAGCACACACGCATGCCAGAGATCTCCTTAGGGAAGAGTCCCAAATGTGGGCTTAGTAACCCCACCTTCTTTCTTAGCTTGTAATTTTCATGGAGAAATGACTGAAAGTAATAGATAATGTAGTGAAAATATTTTTTTCAAGTATGAAATTATAATATATTAATGAATATTATCACAACCAGACATTGAGATGACATGACATTATTAGGGTTGGTGAGTCCAGAATTTATATTATAAAAATATTAAATATATCAATATCATGCATGAATTGTTCTCTTGAAATAGTTGAATAAAACACATTTATAATTTGGATCAGAAATTTTATACCATAGTTGTGTCCAGAATGGGGGGTTTACCATAGGCCCGACTTATGGTTTATTTATTCCAGACGTCCCATTGTGGGATTCGTTGATGGTGTATTTCATTAAAATAAATAATTAAAATTTAATTATTTTATATGATTTTACATGACCTAATTGACTCTATAAATACATCATTATAGAAACTATATAGGATTATCCATATAAACCTAGGGAAAATTGAGAGTATCTTTGAGTTCTCTTAATTGGAAGATTGAGATCAAAGGATACTGAGCGATCACCGAGAGGTGGATCAAGAAGATGTGAACATCTAGAGACAAATATTATAATGGTGAATGATTTTTTCACCAAATATTGATCAAAATAAATATAGGAATATTTAATTGTGGTTTCTTACTCATGATAAAATTATTATGGAATTGATCTATGTGTTCATTATTTTAAAAATTACATGTCCTTCTCATGATTTTGATATATGAATTAATTTTTTAATTCATTTTTTTTATTTATTTTCCATGATTATACTGTAGATATCCTCAATTTATGATTTTTGTCCAAGAAATATTGTCCAAAAATTGTTGAACCATTGTTCTTGTGCCTTTCCCCCACTTGTTCTACATGATCTTCACCATTGGCCCACACGGTTTCCGTTTAGAATTATCGAGGCAGGTTCAAGGGAAATTGATACCCCAGATTCATGGATGTTTGGATAATGATTAAGGGATAAATGTTTTTTAGATATAATAGGATGGATTGTGGGTGATAATTTTTTGATCTAGGATCCAAAAATGGTGATGGGATATCAGTGGCATGCGTGATGTGCAATGGCTTTGGGCGGATCATTAGATTCCATTTTCTAACCACCAATGGCTAGGAAAGGATGATTGTTGGTTATCCACATTCATTTTGGGTGGTAAAATATTGAGAATCATAGAGGCCAGTGTAGATTAGGAATACACATGAATAATTGGAGGATTATGTAAAAAAACTTGACTTTACTCCTTGTACTATGGAATAATATATGGCACGTTCTTTATATTTCATAGTGGCTACAGTTTGTAGCTGAGTTAACAAGAACACACAGTGTGGCTAGGCCCACACGTAGTGCAACCCTATTTGGGAATCCATGCCATGCTCTAACTACACATGCCCATGAACTCGTATATGGTAATATGTTATACATATTAGGAGTAAATATGTAGGGGACAATACCAAGGTAAGAACATGTACACAACCATGTTCCAGAGTGTAATTTTAGGGATAATATCTCATTGGGAGGCCATATGTTGACAAGACACACCATCTATGACCCACACATGTCATGTAATATGACATGGATTATATGATTTTTCCATATGAGAACATGAACAGGTGAAGAGGGGGGGGGGGGGTTACACACCATGAAGACCCATATACAAACCTAGTATTACCTCTTTTGATATATTTATCTCGTATCTCCTTCATTCAGACTGAGATTTTTGAATATGAGTATCCTATCCTGAGCACTTTTCCACATATAATGAGATAGCATCCTTCAATGTTGTACATAAGGTATGATACAATATATTTTGAGTTTATACTTATTTGACAGGCACTTGATGATGGGAGTGATTAGAGAAGTACAATAAGATAAAAGTCGGGGTTAGTACTCACCTATCCCACTAGGGTAGAGTTTCCCTATACACTTTTTTTGATAGAATTTTAATACATTACTCTTGGTGAAGGATATTTCTCTTCAATGTGGCACACCCCAATATTCTAGCTCTGGTGGGGTGTGTTCCTCCAACAGATTTATGGATCCCTAAGCTATGGAGCACAACAGTGAGAAAGGGGATACCAAAAACATATTTTGGCAAGGTTTCATTTGATGTTGGGCATCAATGATAAACATTTTATCCTTTAGGATTACTCATTTATGTTGGTTAGTCTATGAGATAAATATCCCATTTTTCTCCCATCTAGTCTCATTAGTGATCATATATGTGTGTATATATTGGGTTCTCATTTTCTACATTCTTTTGGTTGAGTTAAATACTTTTTTTGTATCACTCTGTCACTCCATATTGGGTTTTGGGGTGTTTTACTAGGTATATATATATTCAACCATTCATGGGAATTTTTCACACATGTATTATCTTAAGTATATAATGGATAGATTGATAGTGTATTTGGAGAAGCATAAGGATACTTTGTTCCATTGACTATGTATGATGGTTGGGGATTGGAGATTAAAATATGGGCTCTCTCAATATAATAATTTTACTATTATTTTTAGGGTGGGACCTCTTTTCTTGTTTGGAATGTATGTTTACCCTTTTCACATTGTTTTTATTATATCAAATTCTAGGTATTCCATAGAGTAAATTGAATTCATGGTTTACACTATATATTACTATCTTTTATTATTTATTTTCACTATTTCAAAGAGATATATTAGTTTGTGCCTATAGGTATATTTGGAAATGGACTCCCATTTTATATCATTTTTCCTTGGTAATTTTCACCAGCACTTGACCTATAGCATGTTGGATTTGGTTTTAATGCCCTACCATCTAAAGTCCAAGTGGGACCTGGTGGGTTGGGTCGTGATAGATGAGGACCAATTAGAAAGGGTGAAACCAGATTCTAGAAGCCTATGAGCTATTGCATTCAAGAATTCATGTATTAGACATGATAATGAGTTTTAAGGATCTATTAGAAGTAAAAACTGAACCTGAATTCTATATTAATCTTGAGAAAAATAAGTGATCCAAGAGTTTGATGGGTTGATAACGTGTTTATGAATTCAAGGAAGCATGATATCGAGGTTGTTGGTTAAGTACCCAACCATTTATGAACATTGAGATTTGGGGATAGAATTTGGTAGTTGATATTGAATGATCATATGTAACATTGGATTTAAGGTGAAAGGATCTATCCTTTAAATAATATGTAACCTGTTAATCTAGATTCTACTCAAACAAGTTAGTTTGTAGTGGATTTATTGAAGCATTGTTAGTATGATAAATTTTTTCAGTGTGGTTGAACCATATATGGACCTGGCCATAAATTATCAGGTGATGTGTTGCTAGTGGCAGGTTTAAGTCTTGTATAAAATTTTTTATGGAGAGTTATCTGAGAGATATATACTCACCTATTAATGGCATTTCTCATTATCATCTTTGTGTACTCCCTATTTATATATGATCATGTTATAGAGACTTATACATCCACACATTGAAATTACATAATAATATATGAGTATTCTTATACGATACCAAACTTTTCTAGAGATATTTCTTGTTTGTTTATAAGTATGATTTTACCCAAGTTTTTTTATATCTTGTTTGGGATTTTCATTGGGAATGTTTCAGCAGAAATTGGAGAATTTTGGAAGGAAAGGGGGTTGTGCACGGTTGGTGGATATTTGGGCTAAACCATGTGGTCACCCTCCCCAGACCATAAAAAAACAAAATAGAGGGGTTTTGCATGGTTTCTAAAAGTTTTTTCAAACCATTCACAAAATTATTCGAATATATGAAAACCTATGTAGCGACACAATGTTAAGTCATATGGTTTGGAAAAATATGTGCCCCAACCTTGGAAACCATGCACAGGGGTTTTATTTCTCTGAAAATATTATTTTAAATTCCTAAACCTTTATTTTTTTATCCCTAAACACCCTATTTTGGCATAAATGTTTTTTATGATTTTGGAAGCTTTTGGGTGGATTCCAAGCATCCTTGAACCCCATTCTTTATGAGTCTAACATCCATTCAAAGGATCACCTTCCCTTCAGTAAGGGTTTTCCTCCCCATTTGATTATCTTTGTCACTCCCACCTCTCTTTTCAAATGAATAGGGATGGGTTTTATACCAATGGTAGTGTCTTAGATCTTGGTTTCATGGATTTTAATAAAATTTAACTAGATTATAGGGGTTTTATCCTAGATATTCTACACCATTATGATCATGATATTTTCATTTCAATTTGGGGATTTGGGATATGTTAGTGTCTATCAGCTACCTTGAGGTAGGTGGTCTAATTATGAATACCCATTTTCATGATTATAATTGAGTGTATGTAATTGAAAAATTTCTGTTTGACATTTGGAAATATCATCTTCAATTGGATTAATTATTTTTTCAATTAATTAATTGAAAGAATAATGGAATTGATGGAATAATGGGAGTAAGATAGTGGTTGATTAATGTAATTATGAAATTAATGGGATATTGGTGTTTTAAAATTTCTTAATTAATGTGATTATGAATTTATTGATAATTGAAATTGATGGATGGTCGAATTAAACATTAAGGGTTAATGTTTTATAAGATTAATTGTAGATAAATGCTTTCATGGTAAATATTTTATATTATTCCATGAGATTAAAGTGAATAATAATGATTATTATAATAATTGAATTGGTGGACCATGATGAGAATGTTTGATATGTCAATTAATGATGATTAACATTTGTAAATGTGATATATGTGATTAATTGATAATTGTGTTGTGGTACAAATACTGATTCTCCAAATACTGATGGGGTTCTAGACATGATGTTCTGGTCCAAAATGAATGCCTATGACTTTTTTTTATTAGACATGGAGTGATGATCTATGTACACATGGCGTGTGGGATGAGGGATGATGCTTAGAATACCCATGGTGTGGTAGACATAAAGTTCTAGGCCCAAATCATTTGCATTGGATGAGAGTTCCACGTATCCTTAATATAAAACTGGAATTAATAAATTTAATTAAATCCCATGATCGAATGAATTGGGTTTCCATATGATATATGGTTAAGACTATATTGGGGGCCAAAACAGGTATTGTGGGTTCAGGTGTCATTGTGAACTCGAGGATTTATGTTGTTAATTAAAGAATAATTTAATTTTGGAAACTATTTACTTTATCACTTGTATTTAATTCTTTATAAAATTACATACACCATTATAAATTTTATATTGTTTTAGAAACCATTTTTGGTGGACTATTGATTTGTACTCACACAATACACAAGATACCTCATTAATACTCGATTATACTTCATGTTTTCTGAATATCATAATGACAAGAACCATATGTTAGATGGTTGGGATGGGATGATGCATAGATGAGGGAACTGTACATGATATCGAGACCCACTTGGGAAATTTTTAGTGTGTCATTATTTTGGTTTTCTATATTGACAGATGAAATATATATGGAATGAAATAAATACAAATTTGATTTGGATATTTTTTATATATTCTACCTCATCATGTGATAATGGTTGTTTTGTTATGGTGTTATTCTAGTTATTGGATACTATCTTTTGGATATTGTTTTTTTGTTACTCTAATAAAGTGTATATTGTATACCCACATTATATATTAGAACCTTGTGGCTAATCAACATCCTTAAGCATAGGGTGAGGCATTCTTGGGTACATGTAAAAAGCCATTTTGGGGCACCAGTGTGTGGCACCCAAGTTGGAATGTAAAAAAGTGGTTATCAGAGCCTATATCATTTTCATTATTTTTTGTTACTCATTAGTAAAGGTAGGAAGGATATTAGGATGAGTCAGGCCTTGTTCATGATCTTTTTCATAGTTGTATATAACCCATTTACGAGGGGAAAACCAAGTACCCAGGGTTGGATTGTTTTTATTAATGTTTGATGTTATGGGTGAATGTTATTTCCCCCATTGTTGTGTACTTATTGTATAAGAGTATAGTTTTATGATTTTTTTATTCATGGACCAATAAGTCTTGGATGTTTATCATATATACATAATTCTTGGAACTCAGGAATACTTATGACATGAATCATTTTATGCATGCATAGAAAATCATGTTTTGGGGTGAGTTGTTTAAATGAAAATTATATTCTTGATTTTTTAATTTAAAAGAAAAAGGTGAATGATATGAAATTTATATTTATAGATGATGCTAAATTTAAAAATTTAAAATGGATAAATGGGTTTTTGTGGAGGGACATGTTAAATGAAAATGTTTGTGCTATGTGATATATGAACCATGTGGGGAATGATTGAGGGTAATGTTAGTACTTCGGTTTTGACAATACGGTAGGATATGTGGAATGACATGTAATGTATTACGGTGAATAAAAAT
Source organism: Viscum album (assembly GCA_963277665.1). Taxonomy (NCBI): domain Eukaryota; kingdom Viridiplantae; phylum Streptophyta; class Magnoliopsida; order Santalales; family Viscaceae; genus Viscum; species Viscum album. Next base: position 38,664 of record CAUJRU010002239.1, read on the forward strand.
TGTGTAAATGTGATAAATGTTCTATAATGTGTTCTAATACATGTGTTTGGAATATTAGATACATTCCTCCATGATGATGCTTATTTATCAGATGAAAAAAAGGACATGGCTAGAAATGTGCCTCCAGAAGTAGAACTAGAAGCTCCAGTAATTTCGGAAAAAGGAGTCATGGAGTTGTTCCAAGAGAAATTTTATCACTTTATGATATTTATGGAAATATATCCATCATAGGTGGTGAAGAGTATATCTAACTTGACTCGGGAGTTCCAGTTAGAGAACTCTCCAACCATTACTAGAGAGGGTGGATTGAGGAAGCTGAGTTCTGGATTAAGTCTATCATGAAAATGATTTAAAAACTATAGAATCCTACTAATAAGATAGTAATTTTGGTGGATTATATGTTATTGGTTGAAGATATGAATTGGTGGGACTTATAGAATCAGGATGGATAGCTAGAGAAAATGGAATGTGGGGACGTTGAGGTGATTTTTTGGAGCACATTTACCTGGACACACTCAAGAAGGAGAGAGAAGTTGATTTTATGGGTTTTACCTAGGGGAGTATGTATGTGATGGACTATGATTGATGATTTACTTATTTTTAGTGATTTTTTATACTATTGGAAGGAGTTTAGGTGACTGCAGTGAATTGTTCTCTAGATGGGAATAAAAGTGTCATTAAGTTCCTTGTTAATATCATTAGTCTGAAATGGATTTCAAAATTAGCGAATCAGGATGTCATGTATTAGGGGAACCTAAATGAATATTCTAATGAGATATAAGTGGTTTATACTGGTTTAAAATTAGGTAAATCTTATGAGAGTAGTAAGCACCATTATGACAATGTTAACCAGAGTTTTGGAAAGAAGAGTGCTGAGGGGAAGGGTCAGTTACTCAAGTCCTTACATGAGTTCTCTTCCACAAGTGTGGTAGGATGAGTCACATTCTTAGATAGTTCCCCTAACCACCAGTAGAGTACTTATATTGTATAATTATGATAAATATATAGTATTTTATTAGGAACCCTCTAAAGATGGGTAATTAAGGAGTCTTGTAGATTCAGAGTAATGGGAGGGGGTCTTCTACCCTATATCAGTCTAGAAGTTAAAATTATACTGGTTGTAGAGGTATAGGTAGTGGGAAATTTACTTATGGGAAAGAGATCTTATATTATTATATTTGTAGCTCAAGAAACTCAAACAACAGTACAAGGAAGAGGGGTAGGAAAATTTCATGAATTTAAGCCTACATTTGTGGATGAAGACGTCAGACCAACGATAGTTAGATGTATTATGATTACATATTATAAACTTATTAGAGACATATTTGATACATTATCATCTCATTATTTTAAATATTCATAAATTTTGAATGGTTTGAGACTATAGGTATATTTTTTGAGTGGCATTATAACGACCGACACACCATTAAGAGTGTGGTTGAGGTAGATATGTTTATGTAAAGTTCATTCTCTAAAGGCTCGAGAGTATCATTTCCATCGATACCATTACATAATCAACATTTCAAGATTTGAATTGATTTTGGTTATGTACTGTTTTTTAGAATATCAAACCCATTTTTATTTTTATCACATGAGAGTGACCATTACATATCATTATAGAAACAACTATATTCATCATGGAGAGTGGTATATCTACATTTTTCTAGAAATTGAAGTTCATCAGCCACTTGGGGAGATCATATACTCGTTTTCATGTGAATTTATGGATTATGTGGGTGTGAAGCACGATGTATTTCCACCTATAGTGGACCAGTTCTTTGAAATGTTTCCTGAAGAATTCACAGGGATTCCTTTTGAGAGGGATTCATTGTTTACAGTTGATCCCAAACGTTGGGCTAAACCATTTTCCAATACACATTTTATAATGAAACCAAAAGAGATTTAGTTGATCAAGAATAAATGGGAAAATTTGGTGGGTAAAGGGGTTTATCCATCCAAGAACATCACCTTGGGGTTCTCCAGTTTTGTTTTCTTTGAAGGATGAGGAGACATTGCTCTTATGTGTTGATTACCAGGAGTTGAACCAGATGATAATGAAGAACCTATGTACTCTTCATCATATCAATGTTTTCTTTAACCATTAGGGTCATATTTTGGTTTCTCCATGATTGAACTAATATAAGGGTATCATTAGATAAGATATAGAACTTATTATATAAAATTGAATTCTCTTAAAAGCATGTATGACATATATGAGCTCATAGTGATACCCTTTGGGATGAAAAAAAAACATGTTGTGATAATGTCCTTGATGAATTGAAACATCCACCCATACTTGGATTATTTTTTGGTTTTACCATGGATTAAAACATGGTGTACTCTGAGAATCATGAAGATCATTCCCAACATCTTGACATCATTTTAATTACACTGAGAGAGAATTGAATCTATTAAAATCTATCTATGTTCTAATTATTGATATTATGGGTACATTTCTTTGGTTATGTCATCTCATAAGAAGGTGTTCCATTAGTCACAAAGAATGTTTAAATATTTGATTATGGGGATCATCCCAATAATTTTTCTCATATATGATGCTTTATGGGGTTACTAGGTTATTATCAAAGGTTCATCTATGATTTTTTTTACTTCTCATCACCACTTTTAGGATTCACCAAAGATGGAGTTATGTTTTAATGGTCTGGATCATTTTAAAATGCTTTCCAGGAGTTGAAAATGCATTTCACTACAATGTCGATCATGATCCTACCCGAATCGTGTGATTAGTATATGGATATTTTTGATGCATCTAGGAATTTTATTGGAGTAGTAATGATGTATGAAAATAGAGTTGTAGCATATAGACCCAAAAAATTGAGGCTAAATGAATGTAATTACCCTATTCATGACATTGAGTTAGCTTCAATATTTTTTCCCTTAAAGTGTTGGTGGATTTATTTTTTGGGAGAAATATTTACCATTTTTTATAACCAACAAATCATATTTTATATCTTTTCAAAGTAACATTTTAATCTCCAGTAGTGGAGATCTGTTGACTATATACAGTCATTTTATTTTGACAAAGCATGTATTCTCAATAAGGGTGATAGTTTTGTTGACACATTAAGAAGGAAGAAATTGACTTAGGTAGTTCAGGAGTCTAATTCTGAGTGGATGATGATGAAATCAGTACTATAGATTTGTATTGTGGCTCATGAGGACAAGGAGAAGATGAACCTAACATTATTAAAAGTTGAGTCCACACTTCTATGTGATATTGGGGAGAGGTAATATGAGGGTCTAGAGTGTTTGAACTTGATAAAAATACTTGAAGATTGTGAGTAACCTTCTTATTGGTTAATATTTGAGAATAAGATCATCTTTGTCCAAAACCTTGTTGTTGTGCCTATGAGTATGTGAGATGAGTTGATTCATGAATTTCATGCATCGAAGAGGGTGTTACATCAAGGTTTAACCAAAATGTAACATGACCTACATTGATAGTATTGGTGTTCAGACATTAAAAATGATATTATAGGGTTCATGACATGATGCTACACTTGTCAATAAGTGATGGTCAAGCATCAACAACCTAGTGGATTGATAGAGCTGTTAACCATTTCAGAATGGAAGTTAGACAACATTACCATGGTCTTCATTCTATGTCTTATGATGAGTCCTTGGAAGAATAATGTTATATGGGTAATTGTGGACCGACTGATGAAATCCACCCCATTTCATTCATTTCTTGGAGACTTTTACATGGATCATTTACGAGACATATACATTTGGGAGATAGTCCATATACATGGAGTTATATGGAGCATAGATTTTGTCTATGACTAACATTTTAATTATCAATTTTATCACATCTTTTAGAAGCCTCTTATTATACAAGTATTTTTGAGAATGGATTTCCACCTACAGATAGATGGCCAGTCAGAATATTCAATACAAAATTTGAAGGATATGCTATGGGTGTGTGTCCTAGACATTGGTGGGTCTTAGGGGAAACAATTAGTGCTCGTTGAGTACTCCTATAAAAATAGTTATCAAGATACTATTCATAGAGAACAATATGAATCTCTTTATGGTCGGTCATGAAGATCACCTCTATGATGGATGGTGGTGGTTGAATCAGATTTTTTGGGGATGAGTCATGTGAATAAGACCTTAAAGTAAGTTATATTGATTCAGAAACAGATGGATACGATTAAGAGTATAATTTTTTTTATGTTAGTCGACAATGAAGATCCCTTGATTTTTATGTGGATGATTGTGTGCTCCTTTGAGTATATCTTAGATTCTGACACAACATGATTTGGAGGCAGGGAAATTTGGTCCTGAGTTTTGTTGGACCTTTTGAGGTTGTGGATAGAATTAGGTTAGTTTTATACTAATTTTATCATACACATAGATATTTTTTTATAAACTGTGTTTTTTATGTTTCACAACTTCGATGGTACCACCCCGACCCTTCTTCATGTGATCAATGTTTATGATATTGAGTTTGAGGTTGATGCATCATTTATGGACCATCATATTTATTTTATAAATTGGAGTGAGAAAGTGTTTAGAGGTAAATACAATAGTTATAGTTTAATTATTGTAGAATCATGGTCATGTTCAGGAGGAAACAAGGGAAAGAGAAGAAGATATTCAGTCATTGTGGCCTGATTATTTTACCTTAGAATCTTAGAGATGCTTCAGAGAACTGATTGAGGACAAGTTATTATAAGGTGGAGAGAATATAATATCCCTACCTTTTTTGGGGATGTATCTATGCCATTTATTTTTATAATATTTCCCTTGTTTTATTATAACATTTTTTATATTTACTTTTGGTACTTTTTGAGAGAGATTGGATAATTTTTGAAGGAAAGGGGGTTATGCACAGTTGCCGCATGGTATGGCCAAAATGTGTGGCCAGCCTCCACAACCCATGAAATCCCAAGAAAGGTGAATTTTCATGGTTGGAATATGGTTTTCAAAACATTAACCCTATTATTATTAACTGTTTACCCCTAAGGGGATGCACATAATTAAGGTAAAAAGTTTGGAAAAGTGTGCACTCCATCCCAGGAAACTATGTGCATATCTTTTATTTGTCCAAAAATTTTATTTTTAATTTCCCAAACCTCCTAGTTATTATCCCTAAACAAATGATTTCTACCTAACACAATTTTAAAGAATTTTGGAATCTCCAATAAGGATTAAAATATTTCATTAACCTACTTATTAACTACTCAAAAATCCTATCATAGGATCGTCTTCTTGATGTTAAGTGTTTTCCTCCACAATTGATTATCTATATATCTCCGTTATCACTTTCCCTATGATGGTGGATGAATTTTACTCCATTTTTTGGTTGTTTTGATCCAAGTCTTCATAGATTTTATTCCATTCCATCTTGATCATAGGGGGTTTCCTAAATCTTTTGCACCATTGTGATCTTGAAATTTCTGCCTCAATTTTGGGATTTTGGAATAGTGAGAGCCTATCAATAACCATGAGGTAGGTAGTCTAATTTTCAATTCCCATTTTATTTATTAGAATTTAATTTATGTAATTGTGAAATCAAAATTGCCCATTTTGAAATCAAATCATGAATAAGATTAATAAAAGGTTATTAGTTAACTTATTTAATCATGGAATTGATTGAATAATGAGATTATGGAAGTGGTTGATCAATTGGATTATGAAATTGATGGAATATTGGGGTTATGAAATTGGTTAAATAATGTTACTAAGAACTTATTAATAAAATAAATTTAGGGATGAATGGATTAACATTCAACGGTAAATTGTTTATATGGTTAATTGTGGACAAATGGTTTAATTGTGAATTGTTCATAACATTTCATGTTATTAAAGTGGATAACCACATTTGATGTGATAAATTGAAATTTTGAAAAATGATATGAATGTTGTAAAATAGTGCTAATGATGATTAATCTTCATAAATTTTATATTTGTGATATATTTGATTGATAAATGGGGTGTGTGATTGTGAATAATGCTATAAATACCCACTGAGTTATAGACATGATATTCTAGAACCAAATACATGAATTTTAATATTATTGTATGGTTCATGGTGTGATGTTTCAATTACCCATGTAGTGTGGGAAATGGAATGACTTTACAAATACACCGGGGTTCTTGACATGGAATTCTAGGCCTAAAAAATTAGCATTGGACCAGACATCCATGTATCCGTAATATGATACCTGAATTAATTGGTTAAATTAAACCACATGGTGTAATGGATTGTGTTTCAATATGGTATATGGTTCAGACTCTAGCATGAGGTGAAGAAGGTATTATTGGTTTACAAGTTATCATAAAACAAAGGATTTAGGTGGTCAGTTGAAGAATAATTTAATTGTGGAAGTTGTTATCTTTATCACTTTTATTTAATTATTTATACAACTCCATACACATATATAGAATATATATTATTGTAGAAACTATTGGTGGTGGAAAACTGGGTTTTACTCACACCCCACTTAGGCTTCTTGATTGGTACCCAAGTAGACATCATGTCTATAGGACATGATAGGGTAAAGATCCCAATGATAGATGGCTAAGTTGGGATGGTGTATGGATAAGGGAACTAAATGTGACATTGGGACCTACATTTGGAGTTTTCAAGGTTTTATTATTTTTTGTATTTATATTGACACATAATACATATATGGCATGAAATATCTATTGCTTTGGTTTTGATATCGTTTTCTTATTCTGGTAAATCATGTGATACTGGTATGTTTTAGTTATGGTATTGTTTTTATTGGATTTTATCATTTGGATATTTTTTATTTATTTATGTTGTTTTATTACTTTGAAAAAGATGTTATAGTCTCCTCCATTTATATATTACAACCTTGCTACTGGTTAGGAGCCTCTGGAGTACGAGGAGTAATTCTAAAGGTCATGTAACCAACCATCTCGGGGCATCGATCTGTGGCACCCCAATCTGGAGATTACAATTAATTACTTTAAATTTTGATCTGCATTAGAATTGTATTGTTCTTGTATCATTTGAAAAATGGAATCATAAAAAACTGGTTCATATTTGTCTCCCATTATGTTCTTCATATCTATCACCCTTCATAGACATGTTATACTTAATACCCATCTTCCAAACCTAGGAAATAGAAACATAAGAGAGGGTGAGATCAGATTCTAAGTAAGTTTAAACATGGGAGATATCAATTTATGATAATGTAAAATCATAAGATAAAAATTAGTCAAAGAAATGTGTTTATCATGAGGACTTTATAGGGTTGTTCTATGGCTTTCGGTAAGTAGGATTTTTATGAAAAAATTTCTGAGGTCGAATGAGGAGGGCTTGGCTCTTTTTGAAGCAAAATTGCACAATTATAATTTTCACTCAAGTATGGTATAATCCTCACCCCCTTTATTAGAAATTCAGAACCATCATCATGAAATATCAAGAAATTTTCAAGCAGCCCAACATTTCAACAGAAAATATTTCAATCTTCTCAAACATGATTTTTCTTGAAAGCTCCAGAAAAGGCACAAATTTCTTCCTCCATTAGATTCTCCAAAAAGGCACATATTATTTTATCATGAAAGATCCAAAAAAGGTACAACTTTCAATAGAATGATTTTCCTCAGTATACACATCTCTTCATCATTTATTTTCCACCCAAAGTTTCACCAAATGAGGTATCAAAACACAAGACATCTTCCCACACACTTAAGTTCAACTAGATCATTCAATTTCACTTCAAGAGTAGGTTGGATAGGGAAAATTGGATTGTAATGTGGCTAACCTAATAAGTTGTTCATGTATTATAAGGTATACAAGTATTAAATGTACAAGGTATGCCAAAATTAAAAAGATTCTCTTGAAAAGGGGTCTTTCAAACTATAAAAATTCCTTAATAATTAAAAACACTTGCACCCAAAACCCTCAAGTTTTGAAAGGAATAAATAAAATTCTAGTTAAAACAAGCATGGTCTGGTTCTCTCAAGAAGTGAGGTGAATGAAAAGAATATAAAAAAAATGTTTTAGAAGCATCATGGGAAAGTTATTTCTAATATAAAGACAATGATATCTGGAATGAGATTAAAACATTTGAGTACTTTTCATGAAATTCTTAAAGAATTATACTTGAAACAAAATCATTTTCAGAATTCATTTAATCTTAATTTCATGGAATAAATTGATTCACTCAATGACATGGGTTTCAAAAATGGAAATGATAATTATTTCAGATCAAAAGTTTAAAAAAAACCCAAAAAAATTAGAAAATAAATACACAAAAAGTTGAAAAACACATCATTTGTTTTTGAAAAACAAACAACAAATGAAAATCCTAGACTAAAAAAGGTCCCCCCCCACACTTAAATGATGCAGTGTCCTCAATGAATTAAAATAGATGTAACATGTAAGTAGAATTTAAAATGAATCACAACAACAAGAAAGTTTAAAGGAGAGGTACAACCTGACTTATTGGTAGTGCAACATTGAGTTAATCTCCTAAGTGTTGCACATTAAAAACCTACAAGAAAAATAAAAAAAAGAAAACATAACACACTTATTGAAATAAATGAAAATAGAAATAGTATAAGAAAAGAAGGATAGATCTTGGTTTAATCCTCCAAGTGGTCCCTTAGTTTTGACTACCTCCAGATGGGCAGTTCTATTCGGTTATCCCCAATCTGATGGTGGGTGTGGTCTATTTCTCATAACCCAAAAAAACTTCTTCTTTACATCATGAAATTTATCCTTTTTTAGGACACCATGGGTATAATACACCAAATCCAACCCAAGGACAATAAAATTAAAATTTCTTAGTGAGAGTAGGATAAATAATGAGTCCTCATCTTTCTTGTTTTCCAAGTGCACAACTTCTTCTTCATTGTCCAGTGATTTCTCAAGGTATGCTTCATTAATAGGATAATCAAAGTGGATGTTAGAGTATGATTCAATTTGAAGAAAATTAAAGCATGAAGGATCAATATCATATTGTTCCCTCTAAAATTAAGCATCTTGAATCCCTTTTTCCTCAAGAAAATCCATGTGAATCTCCTCTTGAACTCCATCCAATAAATGATCAACATGTTTGGGTAGCTCCAACTATTCCTCTTTAAGTGAATCTTTATTTTCTTCATCATCTTCCAAGATAATACATGAGTTGTCCAAATATGAAAATTTCAAGAAAGGTGAGGTAATACTCAATTCAGTTTCAATAAAATTAGAAGATAATGAGTCATGAATATATCATCCCCCTAAATTCGATCAGCTTCAATTTCTTCTTCAGTAGGAAGAGCCTCTTGGAGTAGAGTGGTAGCAGATGGATGAGGGTAGTTAGGTTACTTAATATTCTCTTTAAATTCCACAACATTGGTTGTGTATTCCTTCAATGATGTTGGATCTTCAACATTATAAGGAACTGAAAGGTTAAGTGGTTCCTCACACTCGTTCCATAAGTCATCCAGATCTTGTTGATTTCCTGTACATACTTCATATGGAAAATATTATTCATTAATATTTTTTATAAATGGTTGAGAAGGTCTAAATGGATCTTCTTTTAATTACTTTAAGGTCTCTTCACGTTCTTCAACATCAAGGATTAGTGGAGAATCCACTTCCACTAATGGCTCATGTTTAGGTTTGGGTTTCTCTTGGGATGTGTGAACATATTCAATTATCCATTCTATTTCCCCCCAAGTCCTTTATTTCTTGTTGAAGTCATTATAATTGATCTTTTGTTCAAATTTACTCTTCTTGTTGAAACTAGACCATTTCTTGACAAAATTATAGAAATTAATCATGGAGTTCAATTAATTACCTAGCCAATCCCTCCAATACTGAGTATTCAAGGTTTTCTTTAAGGTCTTGACTAAGATCCTTGAATTTATCCACCTTGGTGATTTGGATTCGAGCTCCCCTGATCTATTTAACAAAGATAGAAACACTATCCTCTATAGACCAAGGTGATTAAATAATTGGTTCTTTCACTCATGGATGATTGTTCCACTAATTAAAGAAAAAATCATTTGAGAACATCATGGAAAAAGATTTTTTAATGTTTTTTTTAATTTGAGAAGAGTCAAATATTTAAAAATGGATTGTTAGCACAACCTCCCCCGCACCGCCGCCAAGTTTTGACATGTTCCTATCATGGGGTGTGACAGAAAAAAATAAAACCTAAGTTAAAATGCAATAAAGTGGTCAACCTAGGTTTTCTCTAGAGAGGAGTGCACAAGAATTATGTTTTTCACTTAAATTTAAGAAAGTAGAAATGGTTGTTTTTGAAATTGTTTGAGTTGAAAAATAAAGAAAGAAATAAAAACAAAGGTTGAACACTAATGTATGAAGATAGTTATGGGGTTAGGGTAGGATCACATTTTTCAATGTCATCATAGTAATAAAAATCATATTCCCTCTCTTCCTTTTGAATGACAAATGAAAAACTTCTCTATTGAGTTATCAATCACCCCTGGTTAAAGAAACAAATAGAACTCACTATTATGTGCATGGAAGTTCATAAAAAATTACTAAACAACTAAGGTAAGTCCTAATTGGGAATTTTTTCTCCTTATAACTCTATAAAAAGTTCCCTAGTTCCACACACGTGCCAATGATCGCTAGACACTCACCACCTAGCATAATCTGCTCGATCGAGACAAATTGCACCAGGTGAAGGAAGATTAAAAGTATTCAACCAAGTCTATTAACGATGAATACACCAAACTAAAAAGATGATCACATTAAGAGAATTTTTAAACACTGAGAATAGAAATCATTCAAAAGAAAAATAGGGTTTTACATTTAAGAACAAAACTATGACATTACAAAAGTGAAACTCCCCCTTCCCCGACCACTCAAAGGTTTTACCCCTCCATGTGAAGGGTAATAGAGTTAAAAGGGGAAGAAGTGAGATTAATGGAACTAAAAAAAGAGAAAATAGAAAATAAAAAGAAATTAAAGAACTAAATCCTCAATCCCAACCCCTATTTAACCTTCTTCAACCCCTTTGAATGGAAGTGAACACTCTTATTTATAGGCTTGTGTAGTAAAAAATTTCCCTCCAAAAATACTCCACCAAAAGTTTGAGTCCGTTTAGCATATTAAATTGACGAATCCTAGGAAGGGGTCTTCATAAATATTGTTTCTATCTTTCCTGTTCATGCCTCCTCAAAATATCAACGAATTTTGACAAGTGTAACAAAAGTAATCCTCGAATTACTAAAGACAACTTTTTATGTCCGAGGTGAATCTTCAACTTCCCCTTTTTGGTGGAATGAAATGGGTGATTTAATGACCATATTTATTCATTAAATTTACTTTAAATGTGTTTCGTGGATCCATATTTATATTAACACTAGAATCACATAATTTTGAAATATGCAGGCTGATATATGCCTCATTAATTATGGCGGGGTCCATTATGTCGTCTGGAAAATGTTTTCAACTTGATGAATTTTTCTGGGCCATTTTATGTCGAATTGGACCTTGGTTCAGTAGAAAAAGTTGAATCCCATGAGAAAGGGAAGCCTACAAGAAAGGAATCACACAATTTGTATCACAGATGTAAAAGATATGCCCAAAATACAGAAGCTCCACAAAACAATTAAATTTCCAGAATTAACCAATTTCAATAATTAAGCCCATAATTCACCAAAACACTAAAATGACACAAATCAGCTCAAATTGATTAATTGGAAGAGGTTAAATCATTGAAACACATATGAAAAATAATTAAAGTATTATCGCTATCAATCCTCTTGGTTTTATCCATTATCTAAATCCCGCAAAAAGAATAGTGTGAGCAGTAAAAATCATACTAAGAAAATCCCATATTCAAGGAGAAATAATTTTAATCTCTAACATCTTATGTTTAATAACAGTTTATCCCTGATCATTAGAAAAAGTATAGTATTGTAAAATATACTTAGACATATTATTAGAGATGTCTATAGACATATAATTTAAAATACCTATAGGGATCTCAATAATGTTGTTATATCATAGTTCCCATTAGTTAACTAAACCTTCTCTCTAATACTAACTCTAATAATCCAAGCATGATTTACATGGATAATACATTACTTTTGATGATTACTTAATAAATAACACAAAAATATTCCCAATAACCGTATTTGTTTATTTACATTTCAAAAATAGACCATATAATTAATTTCTATTGAAAGATCAACAATTTTTTCACACAAATATATTCCCATTTAGTACTCCTACCTAAAACATTTCTTTATAACCCAGGGAAAATAAAACATAAGAAATGTTGATCTCAGATAACCTGTAAGGGTAAATAAGGAAAATATCAAACATAACATGGACATAATAATGTAATAACATGGACATAACTTTTGAAAATCATACCATGTATACCATATATCAACATATTGATCCATGGAATAAATCTTTATAGTTCATATGAAAAAAATTATAAATGAATACAAGCCTTAAGAAAATAGCATTGGCATAAAACCTAGAATTATGGAAAACACATAAGCATAGGAAATAATTTACATCTTAGTGGATACATTCTTTACTAAAACGTCTTCACTCCTCATTCAATCTAGTATTATTTGATCGTGTTTAATTACCGTTCCTTCCATATATTACCAAACCGGGTTTACTTACTGTTCCAAGCCTATATTTCCAAACCATGATCATTTCCCATTCCAGTCCTATCTATGCCATGTGATATAAAGTTTTATCCAATTCATTGGAGGGAGATATAGGTCCCACTAATCATATAATGGAATCCATAGATATTTGTTTCAAAATAACATAAATCATTTAGCATACCATATTCTAAGGAATAAAATGGGTTTTCTAAATATTATTCCATCAAAACATAATCCATGTAAAATAAATGTATTTCATAAATAACATTTCATTATAAATTTATTCAATCCATAGGTCCCCGTTCCCTTTTTTCATTATAAACTTATTCAATTCATAAATTTTATACCATATGTTATCACAATTTCCCTAACTCAATATATTTATTATTTTTATATAATATCCAAAAAAATTAATTTCATAGAATATCATTATTGTCATTTCAAACACTATTCATTTAATTTGACTAGAAATACCTCATGAAATAGTTATAATTCAAATATAAACCATTTTAATATTTCTAATATTTTTTATTTTTCTACTAAATTCATGTATCATCATATATCACCCCAATTTAATTAAATTAAATAATTTTATAATCATTAATTTTATTCTTCTATTAATAGAATAAATATTATGCTTGCATTGCGTAAGAATTTAATGTAATTATATAATACATAAAATTTATAAAAAAATTCCATTATGAAAATAATTTTATTATTCCAAATATGAAAAACTATATTTTTTCACCACTTTATGTTCTTAATATGTGAATACATAATAGATATTTAAACATAAGAGAGTTCCATTTTGTATTTTTTATTCAAATATAATATAAGAAATTCCCATGAACACATGTCAAAAAAATTTAATATCAAATATATGATGATGAGGGTTGAGTTCCCTTAATAAAATAATAATTTAGAAGAAAAATGGTGACCATAACACTTGGTTTTTACAATGATAAACCTTATTTACTCATTATTAAGGTGATAAATTTTACCACGATCACTATTCACAATCTATAAAAAGAAAAGGGACCTATTTACTAAATTTGAACCTCTTTATTCCCAATAATGAATCAATTTTATCAAAATAAATATCTATAAGTGGACTAAATTAATTTTACAATTAGTGAGAAAAATGAAATGAAAATTAATTTATAGAAAAATAAATTTTTAATTTGAATACTAGATTTATTCCTCTCTCATACCGATAAATAATTTTTTTAATGTAATAATTTTTTATTGAATATATAAAATATAAATTTTACTTAAAATAATCACCAATAGTTATTAATTTTATTTATTATGATAATATCATGTTGCGTGCGCAAAACAATTTATAAGAAAAACCTCTATTTTACTTTCAAATGATTTTTATTTCCATCTTTAATTAATTGATAATAAATGAATTTATTTTATACATACATATTTCATATTTTATTCAGTCCCATCCATAGCCAATAATTTCATTACAAGGTTTTTATGGTTTATTTAGACTCTAGGATGTGTGTATTGCAAGTGAGCAATTTTCTTGAAGAAAAGAATTTAATAGAATAATATTTTGTTATAGAAGGAAACAATGACACCAAGTGACCACATATAAATGGTAACATTATTTCATGGAATACAAATTGAAATAATCATATTTTAAAATATTAATTTGATTATTCCATTTTTTCGAACTTGTCATTAATGTTATGCACAAATGAGACAGGTACATATATACATGTAGTTATATATACCTACCATGAGAAATTAATTATAACATATTCCCCTATGATCTTACTATGATTCATGTAGATGAACCTCATTCCATTTTTGACCATGATTGAAATATTATTAATCTGTAACGTCACGCAACTAGTAGAACACCCAAGGTTAAATTAAATTAAATATGTATATTGTGAACCTAATGAACAATATTATCATCTTTAGAAATATGTGGTTTCCCAATAGATATGCTAGGTAATCCAATACATGATCTCATTTCCAAACACTAACACATACTATTGTCCTATATATTTTTCTCATATACAAATGAATAATAAAATACTTCATTTATAATATTTTGTAAAGTCCCATCCCATTTCTCCCTCATGTGACCAAGAAGGGTCACTATGAGAACACAAACTTTCCTCATCACACACTAGAGGATTATAACTTGTAGTATGGGTATAAAAAATATTTTGGGGTGAATATACCCTATTGTATTGAATAATAACCAAAGTAGTGATATAAAAAAAACTTATAAATCCAATCCATAAGTTAAATGTGGAAAATACAGCTAAATCCATTATAATCACCAATGAAATTATATATTTAAAGGAATACTAAATTTAATACAATAATACAATTGATAGAATAACTCAAAAAATAAAGGCTCCCATACCTATCATGAACCCACAGTCAAGCCCATAACCAATATCAAGTCTAAATAAGTAAGTAAACCAATGATCCATAGGTCCCCATTCATTTTTTCTAACCAATATTCATGATGTCTAGAGGGTACCAAATGGAATCATAATTAGGGTGTGAGTAAAACTTAGTAGGACACCACCAACAATGTCTAAAAAATCCATTATGATTAATAGTTCATGTAAAAACATGAAATACAATGGAATTAACTACAAACTAAGTTTTGGACATATGAATAAAGACACCAACCCTTAATATCTAGGTTGACACCTAAGGTCAACCTTACCTACATCGACATGATGTCAAATTTCTATATCCATACTCACCAATGAGTCCATGTTGATCTCCATGCCTCAAAAAAATCATAAATTCATTTAAAAAATGACCCATTGTGGGTTTCCATGCAATGGGTGAATTATGTATTCCCTATATAAATAAGTTCTTTTTAATTACCATGATAGTTCCACATACATAATTAGTTACATTATATCCAATATGAATTCCCAAAAAATAACTAGTTACAAATTACAATGATCAAATGAAAAAAGGAAAAGGAAAAAAATAAACAAAAACAATCCCAAGATTTTAATTATAATAAATGTTAGTTAATTAGTATTTATTACTAATGATAATGAATTTTATTCCATTAATCCATGTTCCAAAAAATTCCCATGCTACCCACATTTCATCCAATTATTCACAAATTTCAGTTAAATTTTCCTTCCAAAATGTGAAATACCAATTTAATGATAATATGTCATAATTACTTCATTCCATTATTCCATTTTCTAATAATATTTTAATTACTCAATTAAAATACTAGTGATATATCTTAATTAAAAACTAATTAGTTAACACACTCCATAAACCTATTTCCCAATTGAAATAAGATGATCTTGGTTCATACATTATGGGTTCAAATATAAGGTTAAGGATATGTATACCTCTCAAGTGTCAAAATGTATGGGGTCTTAATCTCCTATGGAAGCAATGTGGTTCATGGATAGTCTATGTTTGAAGATTTAATAAATTCAAATAGATTTTGATTAGAAGAAGTTTCTAATATTATAAAAAATGTAGAACAAAGGGGGAGGTTTTAGACCGACAACTTCAAATAGAAAAAAAGATCCAAAGAATGATCACCAAGATCAATGTGAAACACTGTGAATCACTAAGGATAATAATATATCCATAACATAGGTTATGGAAGAATAATATATAATGAGTAAAAAATTTTAAGTCACCAATTAGGAGAATGTATAACTAAATCTAGATGTCTGGATCAAACCAGAGAATGAGGATACAATAAAAGATATTGAAGATGCAATGGATGCCCTAAATAACCCTACCAAATAAGTAATCCAAAATTAAGTTCTAAGGATGTGAATTAAATAATTAAACATTATTTTTTATGTGTGTAAAGGACACAACTACCCTTGAAATTCCCATCCCAAAAAATGTTCTACATTCTTGTCTATAGATACCACATACTACTCGGTGGTGCCATGCTAAACACTAGTACCCCGAGAAACATCACCAACATGATATTGGGATTTATATATGATTAATTTTCTACCATTGTTCCACTAACTATATAATGAGATTCTAATATGATTACCAATGTAATTTATAATTCATCTAATTTCTGGTGGCACTAACACATCCCCTTTGTTGCAAGAAATATATACCATTTTCTGAAACATCCCTACTGAGTCCTCGAACCAAAAAAAATAAATTTTATGCAAGGAACATGGTTACTATATAGAATTTAAAATGGTTTAATAATAAAATAATGAGAAAAGTACCTAGATAAAACATCAGATCATACATACAATGTGATCCATGACTCATTTCTTACTAGGCTACCAAAACAAGTTTTTATGATATAACACTTATTTCAGGTTCTAGGATAGACAACCACAAAGAATGATAAAAATATAACAACATGGAATTTGTTATAAATTAAGGGAAAGAATAATTTAATACTAAGAAATAATTACTATAAAAATATTAATACCACTCATAAATGTATTCTTCAAAATATAAATAATCCTCAATACCAACAAATTGTAATCATTCAATTTTTCCTGGTGAATGTTCCTAAGTATAGAGGATTTCAAAAGAAAAAATTTGTAAAAAAACTGGGATCCTCTTCCCTAACTCACAAGATCATTTATGAAAAATTATCTATAATGTTACTTTAATTCTATACCTCTATTTACCATATAGAGGTAACTTCTTACTAATAGAATCAACAAAAAAATCTCCCTTTATAAAGTATAGAAAATTAACCCTATGACATTATGAATTCAACCTAATGTCTCTTCTAGATGTTAAAATCATTTTGGTAAAATATATACTCCAAAAATATGTGGTTAGAGTAAACAGAAATCCTTTCCCTAAAAATTTAGTGAAACTATCTTTTTGTTTCATGTAAAACCACTGCATGTTATAAATAATGAGTGGGATAATTCCTCTCATGAGGTTGAATATAAAATTATCTATATGCCAGTTGAATATATCACTATATTAGAATGTAACCAAAACCTACACCTAAAGAATCATAATGAACCATATAGTCCTGAACAACCTCTTCTAAAGTCAGAATTAGGGTTGTAATCAAACAATACATTAACTATAAAAAAGATTCATTATCCTTTTGATCCCATATGAACTTCACCCCTTCTAGGTAAATGTAGTCAAAGAAGATATAATATTTATGAAATATATTATAAACCAATGATAATATATTGAAAAACTAGGTAGATATATATCATGAATACATTACATGGTTCATTCCATGAGATAATATTTTTCACCACTTTAGGATTAGCTAATATACCATGTTATGAGATGATATATCCCAATAACATAACTTCTCATATCCTGAATTGGATAGTTTATATTAAAGAAAGTGATGCCTCAAATTTTCAAAATAGTTCCTTATATGGAACACATGATCTTATTTGGTTGTAGATTAAACATGTATTTTATCCAAAGACACCCCAAAAAAGTGTTTAGATATTGGTGTAATTTTTTTTATTAAATTCCATAAAGAAAATAGAATCATTAGTTATGAAAAAATGTATCAGAAGGTACATCAAATTGAATTATATTCTCATGAAGGTGATATTTTGAATATTCAAATCCTTAATCCACAGTTCATGATAAATTAATCAAAATATGAATTTGAAAAAAAAATCCTGTTAAACTATTCAAATATATCATTAATGTAATGGTATGAATATTTTATCATGATTGTTGCTCTATTGATCATATGATAATTGATGCAAAAGAAATTATTTCCATGAATCTTCTTGGAAAAAGGTATTAGGATACCAATGATAGAGACTTGGGGCTATAATACCCATGGATCTTAGATTATCCAATTGAATTTTCTTTACTGTAAACTCAAATGGGGAGAAATTATATGGTGAAATCAATTTGGTATATGTTCTAGTAACTAGGTAAATTGAGAACTACACTCTCTTCTTGAGAGAAAATCTAGAGAAATCATCTAGAAACAATTTCAGATACTCACTAACAACTAAAGTAGGTACACCACCAATTGATTCAAGTTATGAATTGGATGTTAAAACACAATCAAATTACTATTCTCTAGAAGATATGGGCCCACCAAACAACTCCTCGGATCACATTCTACAAGAAACATACAAGACCTCTAATAGGAAGAGATAGAGGACACTAACATATGATAATAATCAGTTCAAGACTTTAAAATGATTATCCAATGTATCATGGTAATCATATCCATGAGGTCCATGTTTTGAACTAAGAAATTCAAAACCATCTCTATACCCCATATAAATAAAGAGCATGAGGGACAAAATAAATCCAACTCCTTTATGATTCCTAGAGGAAACACTAATTCCATAAACAACTAAATAAGGAAAATTTTAATTTTTAATGGATTCACCCTAATAGTTGAAAAAAACAAGTGATAAGATCCTATATCCAAAAATATAGTTTATAAGCTAGAAGAAACAAATATGGTATATATCATAGTAATTGGAGTTGTATCAACTTCTATAGGATACTATTCTATTTTGTGTAACTTCTTCATTCCAGAATCCCATGGATGAAAACCTATACTCCATGAAGCATTTAACTACACTGATGATCCTCTATGTTCTGAAAAATTTGTACTATAGTTATAAAAATATTATGCATGAAAAAACATTAATAATTTACTATGATGAACAGATAAGTTACAATCCATTAGAAATATGAGGAAAATGAGATTTTTGTTTCCTTTTGGGTCACACTAGCATTAAGTCAAGCCACTACCCATAGATTATGGTGAGAGAATAGAACTCATAGAATAATCACCAATATTTCTCCCATAAAACCCATTAAAATTCATCATTCACTTGTATTAACCATTGTATCCACCACTTGGGGAAATGGAAATCAGGTCAAACCTTACCACTAATATATATCAACCTCTTCCACGAATTCCATATCCATGAACTCAACATTGGTGGCCACCTATAACATAAATAACTATGTTTAGATATCTATTTCATTAACTATTATAAAACTACAATATTTTATCATTTGATTGTATACAATATCAAAAAAAACTTCGAGAGATCAAATAATATATCTGTGTGATCTATAACAGAATGATTATCTTTCTCACGTTTTAGAAACTCCATAGGATTCACCAAGGAGAGGGATTCTAGGAAGAATATCATATTTAAAATATCATTGAATTCATCCCACTCCATGACCTCATGCTTTCTTCCTAGATAATAAAGTGTCAGTATTTTCTACACAGGCCTTAATGTTTTAATGAATCACACTTAACATTAGTTGAATAAAGTGTATTGAGGATTTCAAAAATCCTCCCCGGATTACCCAACCAATCCTAAACTTCAAAAGGGTCATTTATCCATTTAATTTATGGTGTTTTAAGGTATTACAACTTGTTTTATCGATTCCTACCCTGATCTATTTATGGTTTAACCTCCCCATAATTAATTATGGTGGGTGACACACCTTTGTCTGTAGCTCAGACCGTATACACAACCTCTTCAATACATTTCTAATCAATTGTAGGGGTTCTAAATTGTTTTTCATTAGAATGAACCTCCAAGGGAAATATTGTATGTATTATATGGGGCATGGAACTAAATAAAAACAAATAATGTGACATAACATCATGTAAAATAATAATGAATTACTATTTATAATAATATAAATAAAATAGAATTATAACAAAACATAAAAAATGAATATCTGGATTTACACACTTTGAATCCCAAATTACATCATTCAAACTAAATATAGTTACATAGGGGTCTTTTTGATGAGTTTTTTTAGAAAATATCCAAAAACCCTCCATTGAAGTCCCTACATTCAAATATCATGTCTACTAAGACATTCCCAAATTCATATCAATAACAGAAATAGAAAAACTACCTTCTGATACTAATATTTCACAATGCATATAAGATTATAAAAACTAACTATAACCTGAGCTATTTATAACATAATACGAAGGTCTTTTTTGATCCACACAAGTTGGAAACATGTGCTAGGGCATCAAAAAATAAAACTGTGAAAGATTTTTTTTCAAAATAAAATATAAATAAGGTATTAATAGATATATAGTAAATTAGTTATTCAAAAATTAATACAGTAATTAAAAAGATCCAATTATCATTCCAAATAAGTTCCAAGGTATATAAAACACCAAATTTAGTCATGAAATATTTTTTCCCAACTTCATGTGACATTACGTTACCTCCATACTCTCAAAACCTGCCAACGAACAAACCTTACACCACCATGTGATACCTTATCCATACATACATTAGATAAAATAATATCTTCATACACCCAAATATATAATTAGTGTGTGAGAAAATGATCCCAATAGTACCACAAATTTTTATTCATAATAAGATCATAAAAAATAATCAAATTATCCTCATTTACATTGATATATGGATTGAGATAAAATTTTAAAAAGTTTGGTACAAAACGTGGATCATTCAAAATTTTCATAACTAAATAAAAAATAATAATATGTAGGTTTGAAAATAATTTCATTAAACATATCGACAAAACATTTGATGTATAAAAACTAGGGAATAAAACCCCATTGGTACCAATAGATCCTATTCAACATGAATCCTTCAAACATTTTTGTGATTAATATGCCTCTTGGTATGAAAATTACCCTAGAAGAACTAGTATAGTGGTTAAGATTTTACTCCCATGAGTGGATCATTTCCAAAATGGTAGAAACATTGAGCACACATTACCCTAGAAGAGAAGGTTGTGAGGGAGAGAGTTTATCGCTGAGGATTACTCTGAACTTATTCATTTATAACATATAAGTTTACCATGTTAGAATTATTCGAAGGGAATTTAATCTATGAAACCATGGAAACATTCTTTAAAAAAATTCTATTAATAAAAAATTGTGTAAAATAAATTTTTGAAATCCATTAAGAACATTAAATTTTATCAAAATATTGATCATTCACATTCAAAAACATTTCCAAGATAAATTTATAAAACATGATTTCAAACAATTTTGGAAAAAAGCTTCAATGATAAATAAATTATGGTTTTTTGAATTGAACAAAATAATGAAACCTCCAACATAGAGACACATTGAAAAACAATTCCCACTCATAAACAATAATAATATAATATTTGGGTGTATTAATAATTCTGAAGGGATCCAAAATATATAATTTCATATATAAAATCTCCAAGTTGAAATTATTTAGAATTATTGAAATCAAATGAAAATAATTAAAATTAAAATTTATGAGAAACCCACCATGTGGTTTGAAGATCCAACCAAAGCACCTCAATACCACAATGAAACTAAAAGGAGTGACATTAAAAAATAGTATCAAAAAATTATGACTATTGAAAAACCAAATACATAGAAATAATGATGAGAAATTGGAAGAAGGAGGTCCCAGACCAAAAAAGAGAAAAACTCACAGAGAGGGAACCACAACACTAATATGTGAATTAATCTTCTAGTGAATTGGTATAAGATATTTTTTTTCCAAATTAGTCGGAAAGATAAAATGGAATGATTTAATAGTGAAGGAAAATGATTAATTAATTAAATGATGGATTTTAGGTGGAGAATATTTCAATACTAACCAGACTTCCCTAGTCCATATAAACTTCACTAGCCAAAAGGTGGTTCTTGACAGAATGTTTGGGCTCCTGGAAACATCCCCAGTAGGCTGGAAGGATACAAACAACTAGTTAGTGGTTCCAGTCATAATTCTTAAATTACTTAGAGATCCATCGATTAAATGAAGGAAATCCACTAGTTGGCTGTTGGAGTTCATATAAAAGTATCCTATAGTTGAGTTTCAACTAAAAATCTAGCGATTCTCACTAGCTTTCTTCTGGAAAACCTATATCTTTTATATCAATATTCCCAAGTATATTCTCGATCCAAACTAAAAAGATGCCACCTTACCTATCAAACTAGAATGAAATCCATAATCCAATACTTTATTCTTACTAAAACCAATGAAAACACAAGGAAGTAGTCGAAATGGCCAAATAAGGAGAATATAATCACATGAGAAAATTAGTAATGAAAACTAATTTGGGGATCTTATAATAGTGGAAATATTTTATTTTTTCATGATTTTAGAATTAAGAAAATTCCACCCATTTAAAAAAATTCTTAATTTTATATTTTAAAATTGATTGAGTTATAATATGTTTTTTTGGAAAACTCAGGGAATGAACAAGACATTCAATTATCATACATATCTTATCATACTATTCTTCCACCACCTCAACTTATTTTACCTCTTCAAATTCATCAAATTATCTATTTATATAAATATATTTGTCCTCATGTTTAGATATTGTAGGATATTTTTCATACCAAACATTAGAAAAGTAAACAAACTACATCCCATTCTCTTTATCCTTCATCACATCAACAACATTTAGTTTTTCTACTACCTCATTCCCTACAAGAAATTGTTGAAATATTTTTTATACATGAAATTATAAATTCTTACGTAATATCATAGTGGTTTAACAATCATATTTTAGTCCTTAAAAATTTACACTTTTTATTTGAAGTTATCATCATTTATTATAGTGTATTGGAAATGTGTTTCCATTAATATTCCTTTTTCTCATTTAATTCTCTCATAATCCATATGCTCTTTAGTTGTATTACTCACCACATTTTTTGTATTTTTTCAATTTATAATATATAATGGATAATTTTGTAAGGATAATAAGTGGTTATGCTCAATATTTTAGTTTTCAATTCTTCATATCATAGTGAGTGAAAATAACTAAATTTATCACCATATTGTGATTACCATATGAAATTTTTCATGGACCCTAAATTTAGTTCTTGATTTAATGTTAAATGGATTACTTTCACATGATACTAATCAATCACTTAGTATATACTAAACAAACCACCATTATCAAACCATGTGAGAAAAATTCATTTCCTAGAATAAAATCATAAAAATGGAAAATAAAATTGTGTAAATTAGTTATTTATTCTAGAATAATTTCTATTTTGAATTTATCCTTAAGAATAGTGCCAAAAATATGACAAACCATAAGGTATTGTTAATTCTAGTAAATAAATATGGTTTATGAATTTATGATACTCAAACGAAAACTAAATATAGTTTCATAATACAGTGTAAATAAGATTTTTCAACCATTAGAAGATAGGAAGTCTTGTTTCAACATTAAAATTAAGTGATAAATTTTTAAAATTATATAAATACTATAAATTATGAACACCGACTAAATAAAGGATTCAAATAGAAATAATGAAAATGATCACTAAATAATAATTTTCGTTGGTTTTATTCTATAAGTAGTTTAATTAAACTCAACTAAAAAATCAATGAAACTCATATTTATGTCATTATAAATTAATTTGACATCCATTTGATAAATTTTAACGATTATAACTTTTAAATTTGAATAATTAATCAAAATAAGAATCAATATAAATAAATTTTAATATTTTTAAATTGCATGTGACCAAGAATAATTTAATTCAAATTAATGAATTTATTATTTCAATAATGATAAGTTTCAATCATTATTAATAATACCTTTAAAACTATTTAACAATAGATATAATGAATTAATTAAATATTAAAATGATATTATCATGTAAGATTGATTTATGATAGAAAAATAATTAAACCATAACATACACATGCTTTTATATTTATCCCCACTACATTTTATGAATTTAGACAGTCATCAGTAATTTTAAATTAACACTAAATAATCCAAAAAACATTTAAGTGAGAATGTTACTATATAAAATATGAAAAGGTTGAGTAATAATGGAACACTTATTTGAATAAATATTCATAAAATTTATAATTTCAAATATTACAAAGTGAAATACAAATGAAATAAAATCAATGAAAAGAAATAAAGTCAAAATATAATGATCATGGTTTCCTCTCTTGATTCAATGATGAAACTCCTCGGTTAGTGGTGTAACTTCCGGAAGATTTATAAATCAAACTCCATTTTAGAATGAATAAGTTCTTTATAAAGTAATTTAGTTATATAGAACACATGAACTAAGTTGGTTATTTAGGACCATTATCAGTTATATACTTCCATATATAAAACACCATTAACCATTATATCCCCCGATATTATAGTCATTATATAGTGGTCATATGATTATTATATATTAATGGTTATAATAACATCAAATTGACACAAAATGAAGAAGTAATGGCCTAGACGAGTTGGATAATACCATATACATCCCATTTAATGAAGATTCCAAGGAAGATAACATCAATGGACATTTCCCTTAACCAATCCCTAAATGAGATGGAATAATAAATAATGAGAGAAATTGTTTACGAGAGAAGTTCATGATTATCGAGATAAAGACCCAAACAATTTTCGGATAATCGCCCAATGAAAATTACACCATCACACACCATACCCTTGGGGAATTTCTAATTTAAATAAAGGAATATGTATTTATACTGTAAGAGTATAAATTTTTATATGTTATTTTTAATAAAACAATAGTTATATTTATCCCTTTTTAATATTTATTTTTAATGGATTAATAATGATTTGAATAGAAATTAGATTTTGATATAATAAAACACATATTGTATTTTTGAAACATACAGTTTCAATAAATACATTTTTATGAAAACCCAATGTATTATTGAGAAAAATTATATTTTAATAAAATATTATTATTAAATAATATTTATTACATATGAAATATAATATAATTTTACGATGTCACTTGTAATTTTTATAAGTAATACAAAACTATTATTGTAAAAAATTATTATTCAAAAAATGGTTATATTTTATTTAAAAGTCTAGATACTCTTATGTAAATAATTATTTTGATAAAATTAATATTTTTTTAAATAATCACATATAAATTATCCAATAGTGAAATTTTATTATATTTCGAGATATTCTATTTTTTTGGGTAAAAATTATATATAGTATGTATTATAAACTCATAAAATACTAAAATTTATGTAATAAATAATCTAAAGAGTACCCATGAAAAAAATTTTGTTCCTTCATTAAAATATCATGTTTCTGATTTATTTGATTTATTTTATAATGCTTTAATGAGTCCTTAATTAACTATATTTTATTTTAGTGTTATAAAACGAATTCTTTGTAAACATGACAGACTTACACATCACCAAAGGAATTATATTATTATGCGCAGTTCATATTATTTTAAAATAAATAAAACCACTCTTATTTAGAATAAATCATTCCAAAAACCCTGGGAAGAATTTTGTTTTTTATTAATTAATAATATGGGGTCCAAAACATATGTTTTAAAATTAATAATATATTCTCCTTGAATTAGATATATAAATACACCCAACCTCCCATTCCACTTTAATAATAAATATTACAGAAAAATTTACTCTTCCTTTCCCACTATAGGTCCCTCCAAAGATTCCCCAATTCCTTTATAAATCTCCTCTCAATATTTTGGAAGTATCCTCTCAAGGTAAGAGGTCCTTTGAATCCCCTATTTATTCAAGAACATTATCTATGTAATTCATTTTTATTTCAAAATTTTAATGTTGGTATATGTCTTTATACATATCTATTATTATCCTTATGATTCCCATGTAATGATAGACCCCTTTCTCTCTTATTCACCCCTTCTATAACCGTTTATGAATACCTATTTTTCATCCAAAACTATTCTATGGTTTTCCATGGAAAAAATGTTTTTATGGAATACCCATATATATTTCCAATCATAGGTATTCACCTAGTTTAAAATATCATTATTTGATTGGGAGTTTATATATATGTAACCTGCACCCAATAATCTTGGGGATAAAATTAATTAAAGATAGCCATATGTTTTATGATCAATGGGGAACACTAATTCATTTACATGTTATGAATGTGCTAAGTGGGACCAAATCTATATATTATTCAAATTCCATGGCTAATGTCTTTGTCCCATGATATTCCATGTATGGTGCATGGGGGTTATACTATGAACATCATATTCTATTTTCTTTGTTTTTAGATTTGACTTATTCTTATGTATTATTTTATATTTATGACACATTATCATGTGGAATTTATTCTATCATGTTATATCTTGCCTCATTGGTCAAGATTTTGATTCTCACCCCTCATATGTTTCCTTTATATTCTGCGTCAATCACATATACTTCTCTACCTTATTAAATTCTATTTTATTACCTTATCAGGCTTTATATCTCACACATTTCTTACATAATAACATAATTATCCAATGCATTTTCACAACATCCAAGTAATATAAGGGAATGTTCTAGAGTTTTTGAGTAATAATTTAGTATTCATATTTTATGTTATTATTTTTTACACCAAATTTCCCAATTACACAAGGCATCATGATATTCTGGGGTTGTATTATGTATACATTTATATAATAAATCATGATGGAAGGTGTATTAAATTAAGGGTTGTAGTAGTTTGTATTTGGGAAAAGTCAAGTTATATTAATGGATTAGTATTCACAAACACTAGTAAAAGGAACATATATTTGAGTAAACATTTTAAACATACAAAACATTTGGTATATTAAGGATAAAGTGAGTTTCATATAAATATATCCATTTAAGGATACTATAAGTGGATTTTAATCTTGAAAAATAGTACTTTAGTGTAACATCCTCAAAATGGTACGTTGAGTGATACTCAATTGGGGGATATGATTCCATAAATTTGAATTCTATTTACTAACCATTATTAAAAGAATAAAAATTCCCATTAGAATTTATATTAGTAAATAGACCATTGATACATTAGTTTAAAAAATAGAAACTCATTGGTTAATGAATATATTTCCGATATGAGTTATCCAATTAATGTTTATTGTTTCCCATTAATTTCATTATTTTTTACAAAAATCTAACCCCATAATTTTTCCTTTATTTATTTTAAATGGATAAATAAATTAGGAATCTATTTAGCAACCAATTTCATGGTTAATGTCATGACATCCCAAATGATATTTCATACCTAAATGTAGTAAGAATAAAAAACACCATGAAAATACCCACTTAGTTGACTTAGGTTTTGAAGAAAAATAGAAACCATGAGGAATTCCCAAATAACCCTAATAACTATCATTTTGATATTTAGACATTTATGGAAGAAATTACTATGACACATAGTGGATCATATTACCCCTTAATCAAATAGAAATGGATCAAGTCCATTGAAATTATCTTCTCCATCCTTCAACAATCTGAGAAATAGATAATCATGATAGCTATTTATCGATGGAGGGAGAAACTAATAAATAGTGGATGTTTGTCAAAAATATGATGCCAAAGGAGGATATTGAAGCAATGAAGTGGAAGGTATTCTTGAAAATGTTTTTCAACTAATATTTACCTTGCATTATATGATATGAAATTTAGAGTGATTTTCTTAGCATCAATAAAAAAACGATGATGAATCCATCAAGGAATACGGGAAAATCATTACAAGACTTATACGACATTCTTATGGATTTTTGATTACCCAAGAGAGTACATTTGACCAATTCATTAGTTGGTTAATTCCAAATATATGAAAATAATAGGATTTTTGATACTTTGACATATTTGGGGAAATTTTTTGTTGCATCCTCAATATTAAAACGAAGATAATAGAATCACATGGATCTCTTAGATCAGAAGAAAAGAATCATAGAATGAATTTTAATTCATGTATATTTGTGAAAAATTATCATATGGGAAAGAAATTAAATCATATCACTTTTAAAATGTGTGGGAATAACAATCTATGAAATTACATGACAGTGAAATGACATTCTTTATGTACAGGAAGGATGGGACCCTAGTTTGTGATTTCTAACAAGAAAACCCCTCCAATTTGAAAGAAGAAAGGAATGATTTGATCATACATGATCCTATTATCCAATTTTTCAACTACAAATAATAAGGACACTATGTGATTAAATTACATAAACCAAGGTTTATCGATCATAACTAATGAAAAAACCTCAAAATCCATGTTTGAATGAGTGAGTGTATGGAATCAGATTTTCTGAGTTTGTTACCAATATAAGTTTCTTTGAGAAAGAAATCACCCTCTGTGTCACAAATTGTCTTATGAATTTATAAAAGTGTAAGGATGACGATGAATCTTATTGTTTACTAAAATAATAACCATGAATATTATTTCATTGATAGTAATAATACCTGTCTCCATTGATTGAGACTAAAGGAAACATCATCCTTGTTGACATTTCCATTATAAGGGAATTGATTAATGCATTTCCTGATGATTTTTTTAGTCTACCTCATATTCATGAGGTTGTGTACTCAATCAAACAGAATCCTATATCTTTTCCAATATTAATTAATCTATATCTAATGGTCATTGTAAAACATTACTAGCAAAACAAACAATTATAGAAGAATAAGTAGAAATTTTTATATGTTTATAGGAATCACTGTGGGGTGTACTGATCCTCTTAATTTAGAATAAGGATGGGTTAATATTCTATATTGTTGATTATTGTGAGTTCAAAATAAACATTGTAAAGAAAAGTATTCATATTCAATCGATTGATTAATTGTTCTATCAAATAAATAAACTCCATTACTTATCTATGGTGGATATTTTGTTGGGATATTATCAAGGAATGGTTAAGAAAGAGGATATCCACAAGATTTTATTGAATACAATATATGCGAACTATGGGTTCAGAGGGATGGAATTTAGATTCACTAATTCTACACCAATATCCATGGACATGAATAATACATTATTTAAGTATTACATTGAAAATAATTTTATAGTCATTGTAAATGATATCTTCAGTACTCCAAAAGAAAGGAGTAACACGAAAAGAATTTGAATTATTTAGTGAAGAAATTATGAATGGAAATGTTATATTTATGTTATAGTAAATGTGATTAATAGATGGAGAAAGTAACATTTCTGGGGAATTTTATCACCAGAAAAGTGGTATATATAGATCCTTCAATAACAATGGTAATTGAGTGATGACCAAGAATAGAATCTATAATCAAAATTAAAAGATTACATGGATTATCTATATACTATTGATGATTTTTGAGAAAATAATCCTAAATTTTAATCCCCCAAACTAATATTACTATAATGGGATTCAATTTTTTTGATTGATGATTGGAGTGAATTATTTAAGGAGTGAAGTAGGAGGCTAATCGCTTCAAATTTTCTCAAATTATCCACTAGTGGAGAGTGATTTATCATCTATAGTGATGAATTAAAAAATTTCATGGGTTTTATATGGATGAAATATAAAAAATTGAATCATATTACTCCCTCCAATTAATGATCCACTAGGATCGATATCCAATCCATAATATAGAATTGATAGTAGTGATCTTGGTGTTTAGGATCTATTGACATTATCTCTATGTAGAAATGTGTGAAATATTTATAGATAATAAAAACCTCAAGTATATATATTCAGAAAAAAATGATAATAATATACACCAATTTAGTTGGCTAGTGTAAATCAGGGATTGTGATTGTTCAATCCATTACCATACTGGGAAGGAATATAATGTGGTAGGTTCTCTAATTCTAAAATAATACCAAAACCCTATCCATTGTAAATATTGAAAGGGATCTGATCTTCTTGGACATTAAAAATAAGGATATGAGAATAATAAAAGTATATTCATACTACATTGATCATATAATTTTTCAATCATCTATTCTTGAGAGGACCAAGGAGGCCATGAATGATGACGTGATTCTACAAAAAAAGGTAAGTAATATTCTGATGATCAACTTTGGTGAATATAAAGTAATATGTTTTGGATACTTAATATATTTCCTATAAAAAAGAATTTAAGGGGTAACATTTTAATGTTTCAAATATGTCCAAAATCCCTATTTAGAAAGGATGAAATAAAATATATAGATATTTGAACCAAATATTAAAATGGGATAACATGAAGCAGGAGATTTCAAAATTTGTAACATGATGTTTGGTATACCAACATGTTATGGTGGAATTAAAAAATTAAAAGGGTATGATTCAACCCTTTTAAATAAAATTATAGAGTTTAGAAAACATAAACATTAATTTTATCATGGGACACCCTGAAACACTTAATGTTAATTAATCCATTTGGGTGGTATTAGATTTCCTTACTAGGTAAGAACAACTCATTACTATCAATCAATAATTATATAATCATAAAATCTCAAGGATATATATAATGAAAATTATAATACTTTATGGATTCCAATTATCTACTATATCTGATTAATATCTGATGTTTATAGTGAGGATATGGAAAGACCTTTAGTAAAAAATATATACAGAACCGATCATCGTCACTACTTATCACCATCAGATTGATTATCAATTTGATAATACCATTAAAACTTTGGAGGAAATGCATAGATGATATTAAATTTATTTCTAAGGATTGTGGCATAAGAACCTTACCATAGTGGAGTTCTCATTTACCAAAATTTTCTATCATAGAATTAAAATCAAACCTTATAAGGATTTTTATGTGAACATGTTTCAGAATATGACACACTTAGATAAAAATGGTGAGGGAAATATTTTGAGACATTGTTTTATCCATAAAATTATAGAGATGGTTTAAACCATTAATCATCATATGGAAAGAACATAAAGATTACATAAATTAAATCTAACCAAACATTGATGGAACCTTGAGTTTATGGTCAGAGAAAATGTGATCCTTCATTTATCACCATGGAAGAATTTCACAAAGAAGGGAATTATATGTCCTAGATACATCATCCCCTTTGAGATCCTTGATAAAATTTGAGTGGTGGCCTATAGAATATTATCCCCACATAACCTATCTCATGTAACTGATGTGTTCTATGTATGTGCATACCATACACCTCATAAGAACTATATACAAAGGTTATAAAATTGTAAAATAATATATTGGTGGGGAAGTTTAAGGTTCTAAATTGTAGAGATAATGTAATATGAAACATGATAACACACCTTATGAATGTGATGTGGTGAAAGCATAAGTTTGAGGAAGTAACATGGGAATTGGAAGAGGTGATGAAACAAATGTACCCTCATATATTTTAGTGTATTAATGGAAAATTTTGTGGGAGAAATTTATGAATATGGGAAGAATTTTACAACCACACTTTTTTAAATGAAACTCCATTTTGAATGAATAATTTCTATATCAAGTTATTTAGTTATAGAAAACACATCCACTTTATTAGTTATATTGAACTATTAGAAGATATATCTAGTTATATTTTATGTATTTTTAAGAATCATAATCATTCATAGTATAGTTCTTATATAGATATTATTTTATTAATATATATTAATGGTTACGACAATGTCCAATTGACATTTACAGAAGAGTTGATTACCTCATAATGTAGGATAATACCTTATAAAGCCCATTTATCGGAGATTCCTAGGGAGATAACATCATGAGGAATGTCTCGTAACCAATCCCAATATGATATTCAATAACAAAAGTATGAGAGAAACCATATATGAGATATTTCCTTGTTCATTAAGATCATGACCTTAACAATGATCCCCAAACCATTCCATGAAAATCTCAACATTATAAACCTTAACCATAGGGCATTCATTGCTGTAATAAATGGATATGAATCTAGACCATATTTCTATGAAATTTTTTATATTATATTTTTTAAAAAATATTTATACATATATTTTTTAATAATACTACTTAAATGATTAAATAAAGTGTTGGATAAAAAATATATTTTCATACATTGAAAAAAATTGTATTTTTGAAATATATATTTTCAATAAAGAAACTCATTTTCATGAATTAATTTATTTTTTTGAAATTAATTATATTTTGAGAAAATATTATATTTAATTATTATTATTTATAAATGAAAATATAAATTTATGAAGTCAAATTTAATTTTTATAAGTGTTAGAAAACTATTATAGTCAAAAAGAAAATATTTTTCAATAATTATTGATTTTTCATTTTAAATTGTAAATTATCATATCTATGAAATTATTTTGAAAAAATAAATATTAATTTTAAAATTACCAGGAGTAAAATATCAAACATTTATTTTATCAAAAATTTCTATAACTATTGAATTTTTGGTTAAAAATTTAATATCGTATAAGTATAAAACATGTATTATGACATCATAAAATAAAAAAGTGACGTAATATATACTATAAATAGTATACATGACCAAAATCAATTTTCTAATATATAATATTTTTCCTTGGATTTTATTTAATTTATTTTAATAAACCAATCATTAATCCTCCAAAACCTATTTCATATGTTATGGTTTCTAAAGAAATTCTTTATAAATATGAGTCACTTAAACAACACCAAGGGAACTATTTTAATTTTTTATATTATTAGACTGATTAAATAATTAAAATAACTCTAATTTGGTAGAAAAAATGGGTAAAAAACATTTTAGGGATAGTGGTTTTTGTTACATTATCATATAGAGTCCAAACCCAATGTTTTGAAATTTATAGATAATTATCTTATCTGTTTCTATATAAACCAACACAACCTCCCATTATTCGTCACTAATAAATCTGGGAGTATTAAATTTCTCTACTCTTATCTATATATAGTTCCCACATGGTTTCCCCAAGTTTATAATAATATGCTTTCAATAATTAAGTTTAACACTCTCAATGTAAGGGATCCTATCCTTCCCTTCTCCATTCAAGAATCTTCTCTATGTCATGCCATTTTATTTGTGAATGTTTGGATATGTTTTTATAATTTACACTTACATTCCTTATGATTCCCATATATTTATATATATTTTAACACATTAAAACCTTTTATAAACATTTATGCATACCCATCATGATATCAAAATTATCATGTGATTTTCCATGCCAAATATTTTTCAAGTAAATAACATTTCCATTTCAACTCAATAGAATTGAATTTTTTTCTTGTCCTTTATTTATTTTGAATATATATATATATATAACCTTACCTTAATAATTTTGAGGTTTAAATTTATAAATTTCATTCTTTTTTTATGATTTATGTTGGACACTTAAGCATATACTTGATAAGAATGTGACAGGTGGGCTCAGAATTGTGTATCCCTCCAATGAATTGTATAATGTATTTATTTTATTAGATTCATTGTATGTTGAATGAGATGTTATAAATCTAACATTATGTTATGTTTCTATAGAATTTATCCATGAATTAATATTATTTAATGTTTTATGTTATTTCCATATTCTATTATTGTACTTATACTATAATGTTATAGAAAGCCTCATTGTTCACAATTATTATTCTCGACCCTCTTATATTACCATGACATGACTCCTGGTACACATGTACTAATTTACCTTATATTATTGTTTGTTTATTACCTTACTGGGATTTATATCTCACCCATTTCTTACATGTCCCTAAGTTATCCCATCCAGTTTAAGAATATCCAAGAAATATAAGTTTATGTTTTAATGTTTTTGAATAATGATGTTGTATTCTTGTTTTATTTTTCTTCACTTGAGTAATTTCATAGACACACTAGGCCTCATAATCATATGTGTTTCTATTATTTGTACCATTATATAATCATTCATGAATTATTTTTTATTAAAATATGGGTTTTCATAAGTTGAATAGAATACAAATGTTATATAAGCCCATGTAGTGGATGGTTCACCTATTGAAACACATCTAAATAACCTCCAATTACTAAAAATCATTTCCAAGGGTCCTTAAACAATTTCCCCGACTTAATTTTATCAAAATGAATATTTTTTTAAGAATTTTATTGACTACTCTAACATATTTCTTAAAATTTCCATTTTTTGACACATTTTCATCACAAATATACACCACCATAACATAATAGTTTTCAAAACAAATGTGGTCATCATGTCTCCTAAAATAGATATTGAATCTTCTATATTCCAAACTATTTTATCTATATGTTTTACCAATATATTTATATCTAAAAACATCACACCATGATAGTGTCACTAACAAAACTCTTGATTTCATCCACGATTCCTATAGACCATGACATGTTTATTCAGCCATTGAATTTTAGTCACTCCATTTTACTTCTAAAATATACACTTTACAAAACACCATCTCTGAAATGGAATAATATTAAGAATTTTTACTTAATAAATCCTCATAATCCAAGCCTTATTCCTCTTTTATCATTTTTATAACCATTTTATCATTCAATAAGGACAATGACATAACCTCTATAGCATAAATGATCATACCATGAATTTATCCTGCTTTGATTTTTTGTAAACAGTTATAAAAAACACTTTATAAAAAATAAAAACTATGAGCATTAAAAGAAAACTAAATATAAAAATTAAAACTAATGTATATAAAATTATTAATTGATAAGAATGAATATT
Source organism: Viscum album (assembly GCA_963277665.1). Classification (NCBI taxonomy): domain Eukaryota; kingdom Viridiplantae; phylum Streptophyta; class Magnoliopsida; order Santalales; family Viscaceae; genus Viscum; species Viscum album. Next base: position 73,636 of record CAUJRU010002239.1, read on the forward strand.
TTTGGTCAATCAATGGGATGTGTATTTGTAATTTTTGAGATGTTTCTTCTAGTTATAATAATTTTTCGTAAGGATTAAAAATTACTATAATATACTTATTTTATTGTGGTATTTGATTCAATATATAAGTCATGATTAAATGATATAGTTTTTAGGAGGAATATGTTTTATAATTATAGGTTATGTTTTGGTTATGAATTTTCATTTTTTGTTTAATAGGTTTAGGATATACTTCATCTGAATTAAATAGAGTAATATTATGTTATCATATCCATTGATTTATTATGGAATTATTTTTATAATGTTTATTGGGATATATATAGTTATTAGAAATTACATGTACTGGTTTACATTATGATTTATAATCTCATATGTTTTGGTTTTTTATATGGATATAATCTATAATTCTTTTTTGGTGTGTATGTCAAGTGTTATAGTTTGGCTGGTTTACCATTAGACAAAACTGTTTTCATTATTATTCCATATATATCTTATGTGATACTATTATTATTTATATTATGGTTTACTACAAGGAAGATATATATTTTATTTATGGATGATAGATATATCATGTATGGATGCATTATAAGTGTATAATAAAAATTTATATTGGTGATAAGGTTTCTTGAATTTTGGAATACATTTTATTCTACCTCTTGGGAATTCTATATAAAATTTAGTCACTCACATAACCCATGGTAAAACCATTGAGAATGTTCTAAAAAATTATATTAAAATCATTATGTGATGGTTGAAGAATGTATGGATTCTACATATGATATAGGAGTTACATCTATGTACATATACTATATCTTATTGTAATGAAGAAAATGGTGTTTTTTCTATTAGATATATTATTTTTTGTGATCATTTGAATGTTATTTTATCAGGTATATTTTAATTTAAAATTCAATGGAATCATAAAAATTAATTCTCCTAGATTTATATAATTATGAGGGAGAGGTCTCTTGGTTTTACTTACTGATTGATTATAATCACCCCCAATATATGATATTTAGGTGTACATAAATATTCATATGTTTTATAATAGGTATTAGCAGGTATGTAGAGAGAGTTACATGGGTGGAATATGAAATGATAGTATAAATGAGTCGGGGAGCATAAAATCTCTATGCTGGGATGTTGGGGTGGCTAGTACTGGTAGGTGGCTGCACATGAATTATAGTTGAATGTATTTTATTTTATTTTTATTTTAATTATAACTATTATTCTTATTATTTTTATGGATTACCAATGTGTACTTTAAATATTATTATAAACTTTATTTTATGATTCTATATAAGGATTGGGGGACTTGAAAATAAAGGACCCATTTTATTTTATTTTTAGGATTTGATTAAATACTTGTTTTTATTTAATAAATGATATTTTATAGGATCAAGTTTTTCCAAAAATAGGAAAAATAATTCCCATAATGATATATTTAGACCTTAAATTCTTTTTTTATCCCAAAAATAGGTGGATGTAACTATGGTGGTTACACAGAGAAGTTCCTAATATCTCTTTTATTGGACACCCCAAGGTATTTCTCAAAAAGTATATGACCAAATGGAATTCAGAGAATTAATTTTATTCAAAGTATTCCTCTAGATTGGATCATCCATTCTTAAACCCATTGGGGTTTTAGTACATATTGATATAGGTATTATTTGATTTATTTTTACAATTGAATTTTATTCAAAATTTATAACCACGTCAATACAATGGAGGTCCACATATAACAACCTTTGTAAGGTGAACAAATACAACAAGTTTACCCTCATGAATGGCCAATAATGGGATAATGAAACTGAAGGATTGAATCTTTCTAAGGGAAGTCTGGATGATATCAAGACACCTGGAAGCATGATCTCTCTACTAGATGATGTAAGGATAATAGTGGAAAGTAAGATAAAATAGAATATGATCAATGTAGATTTATCACAATTGGTAGGGCCTCTAACAAGAGGAAAGGATAAAATAATGAAGATCCTACACTTGAACTGTCAAGGGAAGGGGAACTCCCCCATGATCACAACACTTTGACATTTTTTTATAACCTACAGAACCTGAGTAATTGGGTTTGAAAAAAAAATGTTGTTTGAAAATTTTAATTCTTTTAAATGGACCTCCCTTGTGTACTATTTATCTAACAATATCTTCATGACATTAACATAGATCACTTTTAGATTTTTAAGAATTATTTTATTCAACTTCTCACATGTACCAGGAGTCCCTAGAGTAAATATCCTTCACAATTCATTGTTCCTTTCTACCCATCTCCATTTTACATTGCTTCCAACTCAAACAAATGAATAAGGGAGCTATTGTGGGAGATGAAAACTATGTCTGGAAGTATGATAAAAAAATGGAGAATCTTGGGTAATTTCAATAATCTTTTAAGGGATGATGAAAAAACTAGAATACATTTCAATAGGGATGAATCCTATTAATTTTATTCTTGGATTCACTATTGTACTATTACTGAAGAGGTGGTTACTAATGTTTTTTAAAAGGTGTATGTCCACTAGAAATGGAAGGAAATAAATAAAATTTCAATCATCATATGTTCCAATTGATGATTAGGTTGCTTATATTGGAATATCATGATTTACCCTCCCCAAATTTCACATGAACCATAATTACATCATTATTGAGATCTTCTCACATATTTAATGGTTTGTCCATATACCTTTGAAATTTAAAAATTTATGGATTTTCACTCCTGGTTACAGGTAATTCATGAGAGAATCAAGAAAGTGACTTTCTCTTAGAACCCCCTATATATGCTAGATAAAAAACACAATCACGCCCAGATTTGTCTAAGGGAATGGATAAAAAAATCATTCTCTAGTTTTAATGTAATATCAAAAATACTAAAGCTAATCATACCTAATGTAAAGATAGAAAACAAGATCAGAATTAAAATTCATGAGAATAAATTAAAGCCTACACTAAACTGGGTGATATATTAATAGTGAAATAATGATCAGATAGAAATTATATTAGTGTTAATTGGCTGGGTGATGGGGATAGAAGCACTGAATTCTTTCATCAGCTACACAAAGAGAAAAAGGTTTTGGAGTGGAAATAATTCCAGTAGAATCGATGGGTGTCTTTTTAGTTTTGAAAGTGACATATCTAATTCCTTGTTTAATTATTAAAAAGGGCTATATTCTGATCATAGGGTGGAAAAATACCACCTTTAGGTGAAAAAATACCTCTCAATATTTATGAACACCAAAACCGAATGCACACCATCGTTTAAACTGAGGGAGAGGTATGGGATGCCTTTTTTATCCCCTAATATTGAATGTTTTGTTAGACCTAAGGTATTCTACAACATGTTATTCCTATTTTACTATCAATTCTTTACTGATGAGGTACCTACTGCTATCAACCAATTTTTCTTATGAATTCCAAAATTCCTTTTAATTTTAATTCATAATTCATTTCCATAATATACAAGAATAAGAATTAAAATAAAATTAATGATTTTAAGAAAGTTTATATCCTGAATAAAACCAATAAAATCATTACAAATATCATTATGGGAATATTGGAGGGGAATGTTGAAGACATCATTTTACCTAATCAATTTAGTTCTATTACTAGGAGCTACATAAACAATTTATTTTTTAATAGTTATAGAATTTGACAATATCATGAAAATAAAAAAATTATGGAAACTATTCCATTAAACTTTACATCTCTAAGGCCTTTGAAATATTGAATGGGAGATTCAATCTATCTATCTTAATGTAGTTTTATTTTTTTTATTGAAATCATTAGAATCATTAGAAAAATTATCATCGCTGAGTGGCTCTCAATTCACATTATTATATCACCTAGAGTATTATTAAACTATACTAGGGTTATGAGGCATGATGAATCTTTTTTAGGAATCATAATTTCAATTTATAAACATTACACGATTTGTTTCATCAATGTGGTTTAAAAAATTGAATTTATAAGAAAAAAAATATTGGTGGAATATTTTTCACTCCCTCAAAACTTCTATATGCTAAAAAAATTCTACACCTTGTAAAATATTCCAAAAAAACCATATCTATCATCAATACCATCTTTCCTGATTATGAAAAGATGGAAGGTAATACCATTAGCTGTTAGGATCCTATAATTATTTTTGGTGATGGAGTAACCATCAACGACTAGAATAGAATTGTCAGAGCTCTTGATGTGAAGTGGAGATCCCTCCATTTTATATATATTTGTGTCCCCTTGTTCTTAGGAATGTTCAATAGATTCCATCATTGAAAAATTTCGTCTAGGATCATTATTTAGGTGGCTATATAAAATGGTTGACTCTAAGACAATATTGAATAGTTTTTTTGGTCAACTCCATGATCAAATACATTTTTTAATCCTTTTCCAAAATATATATGGCCATGGAGTCTCATCATAGACCATAAAACCATGATCAAAAATTTTATATGGACTAGATCAATATAGGATAGGAAATTGATAATTGTTTCTTGGAATAATTGCATAAATAATATTTACATTTGGGGATATGGAATCAAGGATCTCAAGACCTTCAATTATGTTCTTATGAAAAATTCACCTAGAATATATTTACATCTCTTCATTCATCTATTGATTTTTTATCCAAATAGTTAAATTTAAGCTTGATGGAGGGATTCTGTCATTATCTATCCTCATATGTTTGGAATTCCATTAGATCCTCGTTTAATTATATCTTGAACAACTCTAAATTAATGGTTTTATGCATTAAAATCTCAACATTTGGACTACCCCTGGCTATAAAATCTTCTAAAATACATAATGGATATCCCTCTAAAAAGAGAGGAAATGACCATTACTAAATTCATCCTATACAATAGCAATCAAGAAGTATATATATAATATAAAATATATCGTGAGTTATCATAGTTTTTTAATGGATTTGGATATCCTTATCCAGAATCCCTAAAATAATAGAAATTTCAATGCAAAGGAATTCTCTATTTTAAATTATGATACCTAAAATTTTCATCCAGTACGACTGATGAAATTCAAATATCACCTCACCCAACTGGAATGAATCGCTTCTCTCTAGAGGATCTACTAGGAAAGATTCCCAACCATGATCAACTGAAGAGGTCAAGATAGAATATTGTATCTATTTGTGGGTAATGTGTGGAAGTAAATGAAAACATAAAACATGCATTCACAAGTTGTAACATTATTCACTAGTTGTATATGTAAATACATGATCTATTTTGAAAAAATTTTTGCAGAGGAAGCTAGTAGGATAGCTTGAAGTTATTCATTGTCAATGATTACATAAGTGACTAGGTTTATAACCTCCTTCAGTCGGCCACTGCCTCAACCATTTCCTTCACATGGAGAGTTTGGAATTTAACATTTTAAATTATCATGCGCCTCTCTTTTTGTGGGTATTATAAAAATTCAAAGAGATGTTTATACTGCTTCCAAGATTCAAAAATGTGTGATGTAGAAAACTATCAATGATCATAACATAATACAGATTCTAGGTGTCCATGTTAGGCTAAATAATTCTCTGATGATGACGTTTGTGAACAATATTCCCCTAAACCCCTCAACGAATAATGTCAATATCGATGGTGCGACCTCGGGCAAGTGAGGGACATCAGGATATGGGGGTCTATTTTTCACTCCACATGGAATTGTAAAATGATTCTTTAATCATTATATTTAGAATGGGAATGCATAAAAATAAGAGATACGAGCCATTAAATTTTTTATCAAACATGTTTTCTATTATGATTAGAGCCATTTTTGGGTTAAATTTGATTCCAAACTGGTTGTTAAAGCACTAAAAAATTGATCCATGCATGCGCCTTAGTTTTTTTACCTCAATAGATTAAGTTCCTACAAGATTAAAATCAAAATAATTTTATTTTATCACATTTTTATATAAAATGTAATCACATTGTGGATATATTTTTGGAAATATAGATCAAGTTGAATTTTTTGATTCCTAATTATTTGCCTCCTTGGTAGAGGTAGATATGTAGGGTGAAGTATATTCTCATTTTTGTAAAACTTATTTATATTATTGAATTTATTGGACACTTTTTGTTTAATGAAGTTTAAGACTTGTCATGACTAGATCCCGATGTATTTGGTATCATTGAAATTTATAGAATTTATTTACCAGGACTTGTTATTTACATTCCTATTTAATGAGGCATGCTAATATGAATGATAAATGGTAAATTAAATTATCATGCTCCACCAAGACATAATCTACAATATTCTAGTGAAATTTCATGAAATAAAAATATTATATGAATATATTGACCCAAATTTAATAATAATTGATATAATTAGGGTGGTCTCCTAATCCATCCACCTTGAGTTTTATAATATCTTACCATTCTGTTAGAATATTATTTACGTTGTATTTTAAATTCATAATAATAACTTAATCCTAAAATAATTAAAATCTTCACCTTATTTCTAATTTTTAATTCGTTAAAAATTTAATAAAATTCTATGTTCAAAAAAAATTCATGCATATTTTTTCTATCGATTTCTATGATAGAATTCTTTTTCATTCCTAATTGGATATTTTTTACATAGCATAAACTACATTAATGGTAACTAGGTGGGCAATTTTACGACTCCTCAGGACAGATACCTTGAATAACATATGCTACTAATTAGCGGTGATCATTAATCTTTGATTATTAGAAAATAATAAACTCTATGAACCATGTATATTTTAAGACCATTTCAAATTTACTACCATTTGAAACCCAATAAATAAAATAAACAACATTTTATTACACATCTCAATATATTTATCCATACCATAATAACTCTCATAATTACTTATAAAATAATCCAACATATGAACTGTGAAATATAAATCAGTGGGAAAACTGAAATAATCACAATATTATAATAAAATGATCATAAAATAGATAAAATAATAATAATAAGTGAAATATATCATAAAAATATTTTTATAAATGTATTTAATAAATTTTTATTTATTATTCAAAAACATTGTTTAACATATCTATCAGATCAAGAGATTAGGTAAGGGAACATCTGAACAACCCTCCATTATTTGGGTCAATCCTTTAGTAACACTTATAGATCATAAATATATATATCCTTTGAAATAAACATGAATTGTTCCACAAGTTTCTTCATTCAAAATATCATGTCTAAATAAACCTATGATATAGTATATGTTTATAACCCAACCGTTTGATTAGTGGGTTTGAATATGATAAACTAAAATATGAAAAATTTATATACAAATGGTTTCCTATATTCAAATATATTTATTAATTTCAAAAAAATAGGCATTAAATTTTTTAAATCAACTATTAAATGATTAAATGACATATTTTTTCAAAGAAATATATTTTTATAAATGTTGGGTATTTTTATCTTAAAAATGTATATTGATCAATAGTGAAAAATTATTCAAAATAAATATATTGATAATTATTATGAATTAATACATAATACATTATATATTGGTTATATAATTTTTTGGAATGGAGATAAAATCATTTAACGTTAATAATAGATATTTTTTAAAAAATTATTATTATATCCAAAATGTATTTTAATATTATTAAATTTAAATATATTTACTGATTAATATTATATAATTAAATTTATATATTATATATCAAATCAAATTTTTTTAAAATTCATTTGATAGTTACTACTAGGAATATAATTAGTGTACATTCAATTTTGTCAATAGATATTCAATTTTCTAAAAAGGCATTTCATTATGTTTTCCTTGCTTATTTTAAACTTAAATTTTCACAATTATAGAAATTGAAGTTGGTAAAATAGATTACATATTTGGTATAATAATATAAAAATTTGATAATGATTCCACTTTCATTTTTCATCATAATGAACACTAAAAATAGTAATAATTTGTTACAATATCCAATGTTAAAACCTGTTTATGTAAAGTTAAACTAAGAGATGAGGGTAATATTGCAACATAAAATTAGATAATACTTATTGGTTAAATATATTTCAAAAAAATATTAACCAAACTTAAAATTATCGACTATTTTGATCCACCTTCTCAAGGAAATGACATTATATTATTTAAATATTTTATGTAATTCAATGTGTGTTATTTCTCTTACTTATAAAAGGGATCCTATTATCCATCATTATTCACATGTTTGAAGCCCTATATTTTAAAAAAATACAATGCTAATAAAATTCTATATTCTTTCTCTTAATATTATATCCATCGTTCCTCACTGAATACCACTCTTTCATGGTGTATGGTCTTATCCAATGAAGTTCTATCTTGGCTAAAAATTATTTTTTATGATTATCAAAACAATTTTAAGGGAAAGTGAGAATACTCAGATCCATATTACAAATTACTAAAACCATAAAACTTAGAACCAAACTATAGGGACCACCCCTCCCCAGCCAAAACAATGAGATGATAAAATTTCACCATTGCCTAACCACTCATAAAGATGTCCCGTGCAAGAATGCACGAGCCCAGAACTAATGGAACAACCATACACTATCAATCAAAAAATTCCAAATGACATGAAATGGTGATTGTTTAAAGCTCTTATAACCATATGGAAAAGACCCTTATAGAATTCTAGTTAAGCATCACTAAGATACACTTCAAATTCAAACAAAGGCTTCTCCAAAATCCAACACAACCTGATCCAACATACTTCCCACCTTCTCAATAAATTCCACCCATTTCAGAAGAATCCTTGAAAAATATTTTTAGATTATAGGAAACCAATTAACAAGACAACTTCCAAGAGAAATAAGTTACCTAGATTCTTGGGAAAATTGGCATCATATTTTCAAGTTCAGAAGCCAGCTAATCCCAAGTCTTTATGTACACCTCAAGGCTGATCTTCCCTTTATTGAATACCCCATAAGAGTTGGGTCATGTTTATCAATATAGGAGTATTGTTATTCATTGAGTGACACCCTTAGAGACATCCCCATCATCTTAGATTCCTCCTCTTCAGATTCATTAATCAAAAAAACCTAGTTGACCACTTCATCTTCAGAGCTTAACATTAATTCCTCGGTTTGATTACCCACAACCTCTAATTCTATTTTCGTGGAATTTAGTTTTTTTTCCGGATTGAGTATCCAAAGGAGGGGGTAATGAGGACTCATAATTCCTACTTTTAATCCTCCTATTATTTATATTAATCCTCGGGCTTTCATATTCACCAACCAGAAGAATAGAGTCAGTTCCATTGGTTTCTAACGCATGTTCCACATCTGCATTGATCGTAATACGAAGCTCAGAACACAAACCAGCCTCTTCCAGACCTTCAAAACTATTACTCTACTGAATTGGATTAATTATCCTTGAAATAGAACCCCATGGACACCTATCACTAGCTTGAATATCCAGTTTCTACCTTCCCTTACCTGAATCATCCTTACTTCACCTCAAAACCTCCACATAAGAATCAACCGCAAAATTCACATCTCAACTTTCCCTTTATTCCATAGAAGTTGAACCCCCATTTGTAGGTATTTCCTATTTAACAACCTCATTTTTTACTATACCAACCCCCACCCTTACACCCTCAAAAGGGATCAGCCCCTTAACAAAGGAAGGACTGACAAGATCCTGCTTCAACTAGTTAAATACCTCAGAGACCTTCGGGTTAACCACTGATTCCATTACCTTCTTCCACAAAGTCGCACCATGAAAAGACTCCAAAGAATCATTGGGGATCACTAGGTTATAGTCATAACACTTATCCTCCACAGGCAGTGATGAATGAGGCACATGCACCCCGTTTCGCAAGTTGTTGGTGTTGACACCCCACCCTATACCTTCCAAACCACTAGCCATCTGCTTCGACGAGCCAAACTCATCCTGGAACTCTGAGGCCATGCCGCTATCTCTACCCACATTCCTAACAGAAAAATTATGAGGTCCCCAACAATAGTTATCCATAGAATGACCCAACCAATATCAGGTAGAACAAAAGTCCCCCCAAGACTCATAAACAACCCATTTCTTGCACCTGTATTCCTCACCAACTGTTTCCCAAATATACTTGAAATGAATCCTTGAAACGTCCATTTCCACACAAACCCACAGGTTGATGGGATGAAATATTGATTCAGTTTGACTTTAAGAATAGATGAATTGACCAATGATATTTCCAATCATCCTAATGACAGAAGGATTTTAAAACGGTAAAGGTAAATTCAGAAAACTCACCCAGACCACAACTGTATGAGAGTCATGCTTCACATGAAAGTCGAAAGAAAAACGGAATAGAAATAACTAATGTCTATTGAAGATATTAGAGGCACTAAATTAGGAAATTATGAGGTCCTCCTCTAAAGAGAATCAAATCATAATGTTATGGCTATCTAAAAATCCCACTGTCACCCTCTCCTACAAGTTCCATGAGCCGAAGGAGAACATGTCGAAAAAATCTACCGAAGGTCGCCTCTGTTTAAACCAAGACACCAAGGTGAGGTTTAGGAGAGATGATGTTTCTGTGAACTCCAAAGTCGACAACTAAAGATTAGGGAACCCACCAACCAGATCTGTGACTTTAGGGCATAAGGAGGCTTTCGGAAAAGGAGGCAGAAAATCAGGGTTAGAAAAGGGGCAGAAAAATGGCCCGACTCTCTTGAATGATGCCAGTTGTCCCTCACCCACTATGTGGGGAGGGACCAGCATGAATGCTGACTCTATTTCTATGATGAATATTGCATCACCTCCATCATCCCTATCTCACTCCCCCTTCCGCCGAAGTTCTATCATGGAAGTGGTACTAATCTTAAGAGTGATAATTCAATTTTTTTATTCTTCCACCATCTCTATGTATGTTCTATATATATTAACATGATGAATATAGTATCATAAATATATTTATATATTATTAAAATGATTTCACTATCATTTTATACATTTTTTTAATCAAATTCGAAATTAATGTATCACTTGCGCGTATATGTGGACAACCACCTCTACATAGTGATATGATTCATTTTTCATTACTGTCATACAAACCTATTTGTAATGATATATTTAATAAATATATATCATATTTAAAATAAAAATATTCTTCTCTAATGATATAATTTTGTTATTAATTATTTATTTATTTTAATTATAAAATGAAAAAAACTTTCATGTGTACTTATGAACTACCAACTCCATTAACGACTCAATTCATTTGACAAACTCTACATTTATGGATGATAAAAAAATATTTATGTAATTAATATATATTTTAATTATTTCATATTTTACATTCTCTAGATGTTGGAACATTGATCTAAGTACAAGGATAAGAATAGTAAACCAAAATTTTCTTGAAAAATGAAACTATTAACACCATAAAATGATGACATTAGTAAATAATTATTAATAAATAGGTGTTCAAATGTTATATGGGACTCATATATTATATTATCATAATTTATATAGTTCATTCTATATAATTAAAATAAATTTAAATTAATTATATAGTAATTTATAACACTTACAATGCATGTCAAACTTGAGGTAGGGGTTTCTCTTCTAACTATTATTTCCATGAGACATATGTCATATTTACCACATGTTCCTTTACTGTGGTGTATCTAATGACCCATTGATATGTTATATCATTAATATAGTAATGTTAGTGTTAATTGATACTTAATTTTAGTTTATATATTTCATGTAGGTTATGTTTCAAATGTTACCAAAATGAGAAGATTATTTATGTTACAATCTCATTTTACTAGGATTCATTTTGAAAAAATGTAAAAGGAAGAAATTATGTTATATAAGTCTTATAATTCATATGTTTTTTCTTATCCTATATTTATTTAAATAAATTACACATTTTCACTTTTTTTACTCTCCCCATGTACTTAAAATTATGAAATAAAATTTTCAATGAAAATCTATATGGGTTTTCTATTCGGAAGGGAATAATTTTATTCAATATCAATTTTTTATTTATAATGATTCCATGTATGCTTTTAATATTCTCATATGATTATTTAATATCTATTTTAAATTTTTTTGAATTTATATAAAAATTTTAACATGGATTTTCTTATTATTTTATGAATATGGAAAATTTTAACAATGGTGTAAATAAAATATTTAGTTCAACGTACTCCCCATGAATATACTTTAACAGAGTAATTTATACTCTTTTTGTAGAACATTCATTTAAAATATTGAAATGTTATGTTGAAAGAAAATATTTTCCTTCATTTTTAATTTTTTTTGATTTGGAATAAGGCATTTTGAAATAAAGATAGTGTTTTCCTCAATAAATATTCCATTATCATTTAAAGCTCTCTTTAATCTATGATAACATCATTTGATGTTACATTTATTCCTTATATATATGATTCAATTATAAATTAATTATTCTTTCTCTTGATGCATTATTATTCTGATGTAAAAACACTCTTGAAACCTGTTTAATTTTACATGGGTTAATATATGATGAAATAATAAAGGTTTTCATGCTCTAGTGTCACATGTTTGAATGAATTATGATTATGTAATGGGTGGGTATGTTATATCTCCCCTACATTGGGTAGAGATTAATGTTTTCTGAGATCAGTGGGTATATGGGAGGTTATCAAATTCCTAAAAGAGGTTACATGGGAGGTTCTATAATTCTCAATGATGGTACACATATTTTTATCCTAATCCTAAATATTTAAGAATTCCTTGGTTTTATGTAATAACATAAGATTTTTTGATTTTTTTTTCAAATTAATTTAATCTTTTTGATATTTTTCATTTCACACAACACTAGAAATGGTTTTTTATATTACAGAACAATGTTTTTAATATGTTATATACCAAAAAAAGTTAATCATGAACTAAACACAACATATATTAACCATTATCTAAAAGTAACATTGAGAATATCCTAAAATACATTTAATACTAACTTTCCTCAATGTCTTGCGTAATACGCAAGACCAATTTTTACAAAATAATAATATATTATAAAAAATATTATTTAATATAATAAGATATAACATAGAATTTAAGTTAGTGTTTATTAATAGGTTTATATAACATATTAAATACATTATTTAATTCATTGGTTAAAATTAATTGGAAATGGATATAAGAACCAATTGAATATAAAGGGAATATTTTTATAAAAACTATTTTTATGCTCATAATGGAATTTTATCCAAATAAATAAAATCAGTTAATATTTTTGAATGATAATAATGAAATATATGTTTTATATATTTAAATAAAATATTTATTTTCCTTCATCAAACATATTTTATAGTCATGAGATAGGAACAAAACCAATATTACACATAAAAACATATATTT